>DWIA01000142.1:0-13348 GCA_018248195.1 Archon apollinus
CCTGATGGTAAGTACAACGTCTGCCTATAACTAATGCTATGTCACATAGTACATTCTCGTGGGGCACCACATTGCGCTCACCACCTTGAGACATCAGTTCTTGTCTCATATGCCCAGTAATTACGCTAGATCTTAGTGCCCTTCAGACTGAAACACAGTAATGTTTGTACACTACTGCTTCACGGCAGAAAAACTGGCCCTGGTACATGCAAATATTTACGAGCACTTAATATTGCGCCAAAATCTTTTCACCCTAACCCATTTTACTTTACACAGCGGTACCTTTTTATGTCCTAAAGGCATTGGTTTTGAGCAACTAGTATTATTTATAAACTTACAAACATACTTTACAATGTATGTCCATACAGGTATCTATATTTATATCCAGTACTTTCATGAAGTTGTAGCATTTTTCTTAGGGAGATTCAGATCTGGGATTGAATGGTTTATTGAAGTTTCGAGATCCGCTCTCATAGGCGACCGTTAATGACTTTGGACAAAATATATTTAAGTACCGGTAGTGTCCATACAGACACCATTCATTCAGGCACATTTCTTAAGGTTTCGTTTTGTTAAAGAAAAAAAAAACATTGTTTTTATTTTTTGCGCCTGATGAAATATATCATTTCGTAAGGACTGAACTTGTTGATTTTCCCACCCAATATCGGCCGGCACGCGAACGGAAAGCTTACTTTCTTTGGTTTTTGAAGTATCTCGGATTCGCACAAAGCGGTCTCGTTTTTGATTCAGGACAGGGCAGCGTCAATTTCCTATACCGCTATGACTTCGGATTATTGAAGCCAAGAATGAATAGGTGTACCGGTTTGCCAGGCGATTCTTACCATCATGTACTTTTGCGATTAAACGTTGGTCTAAACCATGAACAAAAAAAGAAGATGCGATCGTGGTGAAATAAAGGTGCAAAAACACTTTCTACACGGACATTTCCAGTACAATTAAGACATGAAAAATGTTGTGGTATTCAAACCTGGAGAGCACAACTGGGGTTTTAAATTTGTTCTCTAGGTCAGTAACAACATCGTTTTTTATTCACTATATTATGATTTTATAATAAATAGACAGGGCTGCACCGTTTGGTGCGAGGCTTCTATAACTTTGGTCGCTAATCCGGCTATCACATGTGGCGAGCAATTCCTCTCAACTAGGATTGGACAATTAGATCAATGTTGAGCAGTGGAATATTATATATATAGTTGCAAGCGTCATTTTCACTTCGATTACACAAGTATACATTTTTTATGTAGTACAGGCTCAAATGCGTAATTTTACGTTATTTTATGTAAAGGTTAAACTGTTTTTACATATCCACTAGTGTTCTTTTTCGTTTTACTTTTCTTTAAATCCACTCGACTGCAGTCAATAAATGTTTTGCTCTATGCAGATTACCTGAAACGGTATAAATCTTGCGTAACCATTAAAGCCCAAGTCTTACCTCTGGTCGTGACGTCAGCCCCTCCGTATAGTGGCCCTCGTGGCCCGGGTGCTCTAATCTGACACGTTGCCACTTACAAATGTACAACGAAGTGATAGCACTGGAACGCTGCTGAGTTATGGTAATGCACCGAGTGATACTTCAGACCATTCACGGGACCTTGCATTCGGAAACGTAGAAATGGCCTTATCTTAACGGCGTATAAACATAAAGATGTCCACTCCAGCGTCACTAAAAAGCGATTGTTGTTAAATTTAATGACGCATTAAATAGAATAAAACCGCCTGAGTCATGATAATTACGATAAAGGGTGAAAGCAGAAGTATTCGATGTTCTTATTAACGAGGACAATATACATCTTGCAGGATCGCAGTCTTAGAAAGTGCTTAAGTTACGAACGCATCTTTCTTAACCTATGCGATACATAGTCTTAGAAAGACCACAAAATTAAGTAAACTGTATATCACCCGGTCTCGAGGGTGTCATAAGAGCAGACTAAGAAAGATGTTGGAAAAGTATCGTCGTCTCTAGCAGTGGAATAACTATCTCAAATATGCCAGACTTAAAATATCCAACCAGTGACGGGAAACACTGTCTAAGATGCTAAGTGTCACGCACTGCTAATCCGCAATGTAAGAGTGGCGATTACGGCAAATCCTTTCTATTGGCAGAGGCCTAAGTCTACATTGTTAATAATGATTGCTGTTATTAACGATAAAGCTGTTATTTCTGTAAACATGAACAAGATATCAAGTCATCAATTTGGGATCTTTACGCGAAGAAACTCGTTATGTAATAAAAGAACTGAAGATTCTTACTTCAGTTCTTTTAATACATCATTATTAATTTAAGGTTTAAACCATGAAACTTTTCTTTTTATACAAATCCTCTCAGTAAAGAGAGAAGGCCTGTGCTCAGCAGTGGGATATCTAAAGGCTGTGGCAAAATGCAGCAATTAGTATTTGTTTTATACCTTGTTCATCATAATAAAAATTAAACAATTAGTTGTCAGTCTTCCCGTGAGCACGGGTGCTGTAAAGCCCTCGAAACATAAAATAGTAGTTAAAATTAAACGCGATAAAATCCATAAAAATTAGTTTAATTAAAAAACAATGAGTACGTGTTTTATTCCTTTGCATAGTCATTTCTGGACATTCCTTATATTTCGTTTTACTAATTCTGTAGAATGTCTAAGGAAGCGTCGTACTCTAGAATTTAAGTATGTATAATAGCAGCCTGTGAATGGTTCGCTGCCGTTTTTGGAAGGGCTTTGGAATATTTAAAAGTCGTTTTCTATTGCAAAGCACGTGATAAACCAACACTTAAAATTAAAAATATCTAAACTTGTAGCTGTCCTGGAGCCAGGAATGAACCACTTCAGTCGTGAACTATTAAATTTAAGTCTATCGCCAAGCCTATGAGCTGTCTTGCAGTATGTATGCATTTATGTACGGTTCTAGATCAGTCAGTGCCTATCCTGTAAAAGATTACAAACATTAACGGTCTTATTCATAAACAAAACCCTTATAATAGATTTATAACACTCATTAACTGTAATGCTAATTAGGTTTAAAAACGTATTATAAAATTATTCAAAAACATGCCATTACCAAATTGACGATAAGAAATAATTTAACATGATTATGTTGCCGTTCTGATTAAAAAAAAATATCTACACAGATGACACATGTAAGAGTATATATTTGACTGCACACCTCAGTCAGAAATCAGCTGTCGTGTTATGTCGGCCATGTTTTTCGTTGTTAGATGTTAATAATAGGTTCAATCCTCCTATAAATAAAAAGTCATTAATGTATACGTATAAAGCATTTCAGCGCTATTAGGCGTTAATGAAAAGTGTTTTTGGGGTAATCTCCTCATAACAAGCCAATAAACCTCCTACATGTTTTATAAATAATACCGTAAATCTGTCAACAACAACAACAACTATTAAAGATTTTATGTCATGTTGTGATATGACTGTAGAAATGACTTCGAATACTGCAAGTGTCGATGTTAGAAGGATGTGCTAACATTATCAGTGGCCTCTAAAGAGTCCACTGCTGGACACGGCCTCTCTTAAGTTTGACCTCTCCCAAGTTGGAGGATTTGCTGTAATCGCCAGTGCTAGACTTTTCGCACCTCAGACACTACTGTCTGACATGCTGTAGACACTAATTCAGAAGTTTTGTTTGTAATCATTAAGTCTGTACCACCAGACTTAATGATTTTATTTTATGTTTGTTATTGCCACATATTTACCTCATAAAATGTATTTTACATATTTTGAAATGTCTATTTTGTTGAGAGATAGACATAACATATTAAATGTATGAAGACACACTTGGAGTGTATGTATTTTTATTGAAAATGTATTAGTAAAATAAAGTTTCAGCCTGTGAATCTCCCACAGCTGAGCACATGCCTCCTCACATTTCTGAGAGGGTTTTGGAGCCGGTAATAGTCCGCCACGCTGCTCCAATGCGGGTTGGCGGACTTCTCATGACCTCGAAATCTTTTTTTACTTCTAAGACATGCAGGTTTCCTTTCGTTTTCCTTCACCGTTAAGCACGCGGTAAATCAGCACTTAAAATTGCAATTAACAATTTTAGTGGTGCCGGCACCGGGAAACGAACCCAGGTCACTCGCATACTATTAAATTTAAAGCGAGTGCCTATCCCCTGAGCTACCACGGCTTGTTCAGTGTACTTACAACAAATAACGTTCAACAAGAAAAAATTACGTGATTAGTATATCCCTACTAATATTATAAATGCGAAAGTAACAAGTAAAAGTCTCACGCGTAAACCGCTTACCTGATTTAGATAAAATTTGGTAAAGAGATAGTTGGAGTCCCGGGAAAGGACATAGGATAGTTTTTATTACGGAAATCATCTCATAAGGGTGTGCGGGGAGTGGAAGATTGTATAGAGAATTAATAATTTCTTAAATGAAGAATATAAAATATTATTTAACTTTTTGTAAGCCATAAATAATGTTTCTGCATTTTTGACCGATGAGGTTAATTAGAAGATGATTTAATTTTTTTTAAATGAGCTTTGTATACCAAACAAAACAAAGCCACTCTTACATGTAGTTGTAGATTGTTCGAATAGGCATTTTTTTGTTTGTGTTACATATTTAAATAAGCTACCTCTCTTTTTCCTTCCCTTCTCCTTCGTTCCTTTTTTTTACTTTTTTTACAAACGAAATACGACAGGCTAAATATATTTTACGATACTTTAGTATTATTTTTTAAACCTCGTCACTGGACGGGGTTGATACATAATCGTAGAGATTTAAAATGTTTTCGCCGTACTTTAATTAATATTTTAGAATATCCATTTAACTTAAAGCATTTCACAAAGATGCGTCTGTTTTTGTTATCAAAAGCCTTGGTGTCGGCCAAGATGATACTTTGTTCTAGAATATTCCTTTAACCCACTTCGTAACGACGTATATTACATTTTACGGTTATGAGGATAAAGATATCAAAGAGTAAACGGAGAATGGAAGGAGTTGAGTAGTACACTAAAAATGTTTTTTCAATATAATAAATTCGTATTTTATTTATTATTGTAACGCGTAGTTACTAATGCCCCTTTTACACTAACCTTAGGAGACACATAAATCAGATGCCGTAATATTTGGAAGTTGCCTAGAGCAAAAACTAGTTTCACTACCCGTTATGTCATGCCTAATTTTCGTGTAACATACACGAAATTTTAAGTTTCTGTATCTTGTAGGGTTCAGAAGACATAAATATAAGCTATACTGCCATCTAGCGAGTATCGTGACTGTTATAAATAAGATAGTTAATAGAATCAGGCGTTACTTTGCGGAAATCCATTATAAATTACTTACTAAACTCTTTGTTATTATAAATAAATTAAAGTAGGCACAGCAACGCATGCGGGGCACTGGCTAGTATGATAATAATTACGCAACATATTGGCCGCCATCACCGCTGGGGAAGACAGGTTCTCGAGTGCCAATCTCGTACCGGCAAATATCGACCTGCACGGTTTTGGGGGAAATCGGTTGATGCAGGTCGCCCAGGACCATCTTTTGTGGAAGCTATGGTCTATGGTCCATTTGCAGCAGTGGGTTGTATCCGACTTATATGATGGCAATAATAATAGCCGCATCATGGCAGCGTAAGAAAATCTTGTACCCTGTCACGCAATAGTCGACTAAGAGAAATACCTGCAAAATATCTTTGCTTCCGTGGCAAATGGCAAATTCTATACCGAAAATACTGAATAGACCGTTGATGAAAAGGAACCTCTATGGTGCAAGGCGTATGGTGGTGTGATTTCAAATTAGGCTGCCTAGCGTAGTAATTACGACAAAACATCGTTTTCTGGGTGAGACCTATATGTTTAGCAGACTTGAACAGTTGTAGTACAGAGGCTAGAACAGTCATATGATACAGGGCATATGAGACTTAAGAACCGAGGCTTTATGATGAGGAGCGCAGTGCTGTGTGTCTGTGCAGCAACAGAACTTTCGAATGCAAAACTCTCAGTGAGATCACCACTGTTATGGACAGATGTGCTACTACTTACCATCAGTTGAATAACTAGCCGGTCTCGTCACTTTATGGTTAAAAATACTTACGGATAAATTACAACACTTATAAACGTCTCACAGTCATAAGAAGTAGTGAAAAATTTCCTTAAGACATTTTCTGGTCATTTTTTTTCTGTTTTTCAAAATACACATAATGGGGCCATAAACAATGTTAAGTACCTTTATTGCACGAGCAAATGATCAACGCACGGAAGCAACAAATGTGCAGAGTATCCATTCGCAATATGATTTCAACCCAATGAATGCGCACTGTGACTGAGTAGCAATTAGATCGAGCAAACACAGATGAAACCACTCATATGAAACAATATGAGAAAGGGGTACACGAGCTAACAAACAAAAGCATGGATACAATTTCATTGTGTTGTAGGCGCAATTGAATGAAAATTTTACAAAGTAAGCAGAAATTTGTTTTATGCTACCATTCCAACGTGGAGTGGCTTAAAAGCTACCAGGGAGGATTTACTGGTATCGCTACACTCGGCAAACGAATTCGTGATCGCAGTACTAGACCTCCCACCTTAGACCTTGCTAGTGGTCTCTGTATTTTAGGTCTGGTATACTTCAAGATAAATATTCAACTATCTGTCGAAAGTCGTGAGATTTTTCTGGCTCACGGAATAAAAGAGCGCTGATTTTTCTTGCCAGAACCACATGGCATGATGTGGTACTTCAACAAAGTTTTATAGCATTTTTGACACATGCCGTTTTGTTTTAATTGACTCAAAAATGTAATGCTTAACGAATAAAATTAGATTCTCAAAATACCAGTCTCAAGGAATCCCTGTAGATGAAGCTGTAACAGTGAAATCGTTTACTGAGAACCAATGAAAAGAACAGAATGCGCAATGTGAAGACAAAAAACACAGGGTCTTTGTTGCGTGACGTACTCGTAATATATTTTATGACAAATTGAAATTTCAAGTTAGTGAGACAGGAGTGCGGTTCCGGCGAGAACCCGATAATTGGTATAAAAATTCGTTGTGAAATAAAAAAAAACTTGATTCTTTCATTCTATTACTATAAGTAATGTTAAAAGAATTTTGAAATATTAAAATGCCATGATTCCTACTTCCACATTTTTTTAAAATTATTTTACGTAAACATTTAAATCATTTTTTTCCTGGCGAATAAGATTCGTAATAAAGAAATTCGCCGGAGAACCAGGGTCACCGAAATACCTTTCCGTGTTTTCAAATGAAGTATTAATGGCCTGGTCACTCTCTGTCTGTCTCTATCTGTCGCAAAGGTGAGCACTGCTGGAGTAGGCGAGATTGGAAACTGCGTTTAGGTAAATATAGTGTGAGGCACCTCTTGGCAAGATGGAGCGAAGATCTGCTTAAGAAGGCTATCATCAGCTGGATGTGTAAAATCGAAGATCAAGCGACATCCATATCCATCAGTCATAGGACAGGTTAAAAAATAGCTTATATGTCCTACGCGGCGCCATTGAAGTTTCATCGATGTTAACTATGTATACCACATCTAAAGATTAATGATTGGAGAAAATGTCCTCCCCGATCAGACCACCCGATCTGGTGGAGCTATCCTTTTCTCTTGGCACAAGAGTTATAAAATTGGTGACCCCGTCGTGATGTTAACACGCAACCAGCTTCCCCCAACTACAGCAATAACGTCATCGGCCACTATCACAGTCAGATCAACAGACTACTATGTGCACAACGCTTGCTTTCTAGTCTATCACCCACTAAGTATCATCTACAGCGGCCCTCTTTGCTCAAGCTAACTCTTTCAACAATGTTTTCATATGCTGACGCATTGTAGATTTATAACACAGTCTGACGTCACATCACTCAATACGACCTCCAGTCTCAGAGGGGGAGTGATGTAATTATTGTGTGAAGAAATAGCTCATACATCCTACATCGCTAAAGAATTATAGTTAGAGGAGTCGTCCTGCCCAGATCAGACCACCTAATGTAAGGGGTAACTATCATTTTCCTTGGCACCTTTATATGCCAAACCTTCTAAAAAGATTTCGGCCAGGCCGACCACAGCTATATGTTAGAATTACAAAATATCATCGGAGTACGATGTAAAACTTTAACATCTCGTGTCTACCATATCTTTTATGGAATGAGATTGGAGGAAAAAAGCAGGAAAAATGTACATGGAGCGCTTAGGCTAAAGTTATTTTTACTTTATTTCTGTTATTTATTTTTTAGTGGTTGTTACTTAGTTATGTAATATTAGTATGTGAAACTTGCCATAATTTCGTTTTTAAGTGTCGACAACAGCTCGACTAGACAAGCAAATTTCTTGCGCCGCCTGTCAGACGCCTCTGTTTAATCAAAATGCAAATTAAAATGCTTTCGCGGCATCAAGCGTCGCGTGTCGTGACAAAACACTGTGCTGGCTTCTTCATGTGTATTTTATAGCTGCCTGGAGCGACCTAACGCTACTACCTCGTCCCATATGATTTTCTACTACTCTCATGATTTTTTCCAAAATTATGGTATTTGCTTAAATTTTACCTAAAGTCAATCTTAAAAACCTTGTACGAGTATTACAGATCAAGTAATGTAGAGTAATTATCTATTTAAATCAAATAAACTTAATGGTTAAATTAAATACAACACATCCGTTATATTACGGCTATCTTCATCGATACTGCTAGGAATTGAATTTATGCCACCTCTGGTTTTTGAAGAGAATCTGACTCGCGTTAAAAGGTCGAAAGAATAAAATGATCACCGTATCGGTGAATACCCGTTGAACGCTTGCGTTTGAAAATTTGAAAAATACGAGTTTCGAACTCTCTGCGAAGTAATAAAAATAACAAAATGAACCACAGATATTGCATGAATGGTGAACGGAACGTTTAAACCGAACTTTTCAACGGGCGCATTCGTTATACACGTATATCCAAAAATTTTGTACGTTCTGTTCGTTTTAGTTTAAAAACTCCATAATATATATTTTTTCCAGACAAACGTTCCTGCAATTTCATTTCTCCAAAATTTCTCCCGGAATCATATATTGGCACACTTTTTTAATTTGTTTATACTGATCTAAATACGGAATAGTTTTACTGTAAATAATACTTCAGGTACCATTTTTCTATTGAGCACGAGGAGAGAAGACTTACGAATGCATACCATGCGATCCAGACTACAGCTGAATCAAAAAACCTATAGGGAGAGGCTTAAGTCCAGCAGGGGACTGCCGCAGGCTGATGATGAAGGTTTATTATATCTAATTTTGTCTGCTCAGGGCCATATCTTTTATAAATAAGTCATAATTATTAACACAGTCTCGAGTAAAATAAAGGTGTATTTTATACACTCGTAATAAATTCTTAGGATTTTAACTGTGATAAACGGTATTGCATGATAATTTTAATTATTAGACATATTGTAGTGGTGTTATTTTATAAGTATCCCTAAAAATCGTATAAAATTAAATTGAAATATTTTATGTTTGTTAGATATTAGAAAATCCAGCTTTTAAAGTTGAATTTTGCTCGTCATACTATAATAATTCGCAACTTGGCTGAGGGCTAGTATATAAGATATAATGTGCATATTGATAGAAAATAACATTTCTAATTTAAAAAGGAAATAAAAAGCATCACAATACTCGTAGACCAGTGATATAACGACTCTAAAAGCACCCTGTTTCGAATCTTATCGGTTTTGTATGAGAAACGTAACTTTGTTTCCATTGTACTTTTGTGCAACTGATTACTTTTATTTTACTATATTTAATTGTAGAATAAGAGTAGCTAAGAAAATGTTTAATGTGTCATAAAAAAGCCGTGGTAGCTCAGCGTTCGATTCTCGGTGCCGGAACCACTAAAATTATTATTTGCAATTTTAAATGCTGATTGACCATGTTTTCTGACCTGCATGTCTAAGAAATAAAAAAAATCGAGGACATGTGAAATCCAACAACTAGGTTTGGAGCAGCGTGGCGGACTCTTCCCAGCTCCAAGCCCCTTTTATAAATGAAAGGGGCGACAGATGTACATTTATAGGCTGTAACTTTACTTTTTTATGTCATAAAAGTAAAACCCTCAAATATTAAAATCTAGTAACAGGATATTTTTTATTTTGATAAGATTTTCCAAAAATCCACATGTTATTTTCGAAGTTAATGGTGGTAGGATTCCTTTGCAGGAATCCGTCTGGGTAGGTATCATCTCAGTGCCAATTATTCTGCCGTGAAACAGTAGTGAGCAAACATTATTGTGTTTCGGTTTCAAATCTACTGTGAGCTAATGTAATTACTGGGCACATGAGACTTAAGAGCTGACATCCCAAGGTGACAGGCGCAGTGTGGTGCCACACAGAAATATTCTGTGTTGCACAGCATTTCTAATCGGTAGACGTTGCACTTACCATAAGATGATCGTTTTATATATAAATTATAAATTCAAGAAAAAGCAACACTGCGGTGACAAAATTAAACACTTCATCTCATGACTATTGAAAATGTCGCTAACTTAAAGAAAGCCGTAAAAATCTCGTGCGATAGTAAATTCAAAACTCATTCGAATTCAAATAAAAAGTGATCAGTAACAGGTCTCAAACGTCAGTCCGAATCAACCTATGTCTTGTGGTGAATTGCTTCCTGGCTAACAACTAGCAACACGGTGGTAGGATTCCTGTACAGGAATCCGTCTAGGTAGGTACCATTCCAGGACCAATTGTTCTGACCTGAAGCAATGGTATGCAAACATAACTGTGTTTCGGTTTGAAGGGCACTGTAAGCTACCTTAATCACTGGGCACTTGACATTTAAGAACTGATGTCTCAGGGTGACAGGCCCAGTGGTGACAGGCGCAGTGCAGAGTCACACAAAAATGTTCTGGGTGACATAGCATTTGTTATGGGCAGACGTTGTTATTATCATCAGGTAAACGTGTTGCTCGTTTCGTCACTTTGTCCAATAAAACAATAAAAATAAAACGATGATAACAATAGCGGCAGGCATTATATGAATACAAAAATATTACAAAATTGGAAATTTATTTGATTTTTACTCTTTACTACTACTATTAATTAAAAAAGTACTTCTTACTTCTAAGTCAACTTTAATTACTCGTGACGTACCTTTCTAGGTTAATGGAATAAGCTTCCTGAGGCATCTCGATAAGTGCAGAGGCCAGCAACGGTTTCTGTTACGCGCGCAGACGAAATCTAATTTACTTTTCAAACTTTTACACTGCGACGTCTAGACAAGAAAATGGATAAGAGCATTTTTATATCGACATATTATATTTTTTTAGACTATAACACTTACGAGTAACATCTTGTTTTATAAAACCACACGATTCATTATTTATATTTGACAGAAATAATTTATGAGCCTTTTAAAATATGCTTTGTGCATACTGTTTTATTTTCTTTTATTTGTAACTATATACTCATTATAGTTTCACGAGAATTACGTTAATTAGTTTTTTAATAACGTTATTTTATTAACGTCATGTAGCGTTGTAAGGCGATCTACTACGATGTCACAACCAATAGATAACGTAAAACTCGAGTAAAGGTAAAACTATTCTGAAATAAGAATCTCATTTAATAAAACTATTAATTTACGGAATTTATCGCGTTTATTTTATACTATTTATTTCCGGCGTTTCGAGTGCTTTATAGCCCCAATGGTCACGGCGGGACAGATGTCCCAATGTCATAGTTAATCCAGGCTACCTTCAGCTTTTAATTATTTGTTTTGGTCTGATCTACGCAGTATGAGCTTACAGTGTTTTTCACATCGCCGTTATGTGAAACACCGTTGGTCTAAGAAGTCTGCAGTCTGTAACCACGTTCAGGATCGCCCCAACCATTACATCAGATTTGACAGATCAAAAATCTTTGCAAAAGAACATCAATTCCTACCCAGGATGATTCGCGAGGCTATTGAAATTAAATAACATCGTAATTTCAATAGAGAAGATGGCTGGGTTCCACCTTCCCACCTTCTTGGGATCCCATAATTAATAAAATTAAATCCAAGGCCAAGAACACCACTGCAAGATTTCAAGACACTGTTGACTCATACTGCATAGATCGGACCAAAACAAATAATTAAAAGCTGCAGGTAGCCTGGTTTAACTATGACATTGGGACGTCTGACACTTCAGTCCCCACGTGACCATGGGTGCTATAAAGCACTCGAAATGTCGGGAAATAAATAGTATAAAATAAACGCGATAAATTTCGTAAATTTATAGTTTTATTAAACGTGTAGTGCTCGCGTATATATAAAACATCATTATAAGAATCTCAAAAATACTAGACCTTAAATATTTAGATCGCGAACCGTGCCGTGTTTAAAGTGCAAGGTTTCTGGTACTGCAGTCTGGCTCCGGCTGGAATTCTTACCCAGGACCTGTAGCGTAGAAGTCAGGTACTCTAACCCCTAGGTCACGCGGCCATCATATTACCTTGCCATTTATTGTATCCAAAATCAATTGCAATTGCAAGGGCACCGATAAACATAAAAAATATTTTCTGGTGACCAATTTCCACTATAGTTTTTTAAATTAGTTATATAACTTGAAATTTCATTGGCGCAGGATATATTACAGTGTCATAAATACCAGAATACATACAGAGACAACTACTCGTGTTAACATTACCTAAGAGATGTAATGTTTATGCAATCAGTTGGAAGACTACCTCAGGAGTATACTCGTATGTATCTTGTGTATTGCACAAATATTTAATTAAACATGAATTCGACTTCAGGTCCTAAACTAAAATGCCAGCCAATATTTGCTCAGATACTTTAGCACAAAGCCTGTATTATAAATACTATATCAAATTTAAAATATAAAAATTAATCTAATACGAGTAATATCCAGGTGCGATTTAAAGGATGGAAATGTGAACATTTTATCATTTCCTTTATATATTAACTTCTGAAACGGTGATTAATTAATGGACTAAGGTATATGGTATATGCAACCACACCACATAATTTTAATTAATTATTCAAATGAAATAGATAATAAAAAGATATGAAATCATTATTAGCCATTAAAAAGTTCAGTGTTGGATACAGGCGAGAGGGTTGACGGTATTTACCCCGCTTAACAGGCAGATTTCTGATTGCAGTACCAGGCAGTTTGCACCATAGATGATGTTGCACGTCACCGGCTTAGAGTATTCAGGTCTGGTATATTCTAGATGGTTATGCCGCGAAGGCCTTGATTTGCCACAAAGTGATTTGTTTATCGCGTGACTTTCTTCCAAAAATATACATGTGATTAAAAAAAATTAACTCAAAATTTTCTGATAGGCAGGACATCTTAGGTTTTCATAACTTATT
>DWIA01000143.1:0-13340 GCA_018248195.1 Archon apollinus
TATAACTGAAAAGAGACAAGGATAATTCAACAATTAAGGGGGTGTTTTTCAATATACATAAACAATTAAGGGGGTGACAATAAAAATATAATTGTTTATTAATTAAACTTTAAAGACAATAGCAAAAGCCGTGGAAGAAGTACCCATTTATTTTGATACATACATAATTACAGTTGTTTTTTAAAATCCTTTTAAGTCTCTTTTATAGTTTTGTTTTATTGTTGATTTGTTTTGATAGTTGTTTGGAATTTTGGTTTTGTTTTTTGTAATAAAATAATTGTAATGTTAATATTTGGAACAAAATGAGAAAATTTAAGAAGTGAATGATAAGAAATGAAAGATAATGAAAGGTTGTGTTTTTGAATTTTGAGTCGTAAAGTTATTTGAAATTGTGATTATGTTATGTTATGGTTTATGAATTGAGTCGAGTTTGACTGATTAGAGTATTGGTTCCTATGTTTTGTGTATCAAGTGGATGATATTAAAGTTAACTTGTCATTGAGTAGTCGAGAAGAAGTTTAAGGTTTTTAAATAAACTTGGAGAAGTTTATGTGGAAAGTAGTCGAGAAGGAGATTAAAGGTTTTTAAGTGAACTTAAGGAAGTTCATATTGTGAGCAGTCGAGAAGGAGATTAAAGGTTTTAAGTGAACTTAAGGAAGTTCATATTGTGAGTGGTCGAGGAGTTTAATGTTTTTTAAATAAACTTTGAGAGTTTATGTAGGAAGTTGAGAAGGAGTCTAAGGTTATCTTCAACAACACTTTAAGCGTTTGATGACTTTAAGTTATCAATCCTCCAAAAGTAAATGTTTTTCTTTACGTTTATAAGGCATTCACAGACCAAACCATAACGTTATAAAGTTTAACTAACATAATTTAAGAATTCACTAAAAATATTCGGAAAATAATTTTTATAATGAGAAAATAGGAATCAAAGTTTTCGCCTGTCTCGCGGTTTGATATATCGAACGCTATTTATCTTGTTTGAAAGATTAAGTGCTCCATAATTTCTGCAAATTTGTCGTGCTGTACTGTAATATTATTTATCTCTTAATTAAAGGGATATACGGTCCCTATCCTATAGGTATCGCATAAGTCGACTAAAGAAAATGCAAAGAAAAACGCATAGCGTCCGATTGATAGCGATGATAATATGGTATAAATAGATCGAAAAGCTAATGCAGGCAAATTATTTCAGATCTTTGCTGAACGTTTTATAAATGGCAAAGCAAAATGCTGCGTTGGAATTCTGGGTATATCTAGAGCAAAAGTATGTAAGGTATTTAGTCTGATTTTCTGGCGATAGAACGGGCACAGACAATTAAAATCGTATAATTTCAGCGCATACTCCCAAAAATGTAATCACTGGAACTCCGAGAGACTGACCACCTTATGTCTGTATTTGGAGCTAAGCAGATTGTAGTAACCAGCCTCTAGGCGCGTCTCTCCACTGAATCTTAAGCTGCTAGTTGATATTTAGCAGCACCAGTCTAGAGTAATAAATGTGGATCATCTACGTTTTTAATGATTAAGCATCATTCTCATGCATTCGATAGGTTATGCTGTAAACTAGTTGTTAAAAATCCTTTTAGCAAAACAACTCCCGGATATAAAAAATATTTTTGATATGTATGAAGGTACATGTGTAGAAGGTATGAACCATCGTGTAGAAGAGCCTTTACATCGGACGCGGGTATGTTAGGGAAGCAAGTACCACTGTATAGGCGCGCATACTTATGGCAATATAATATCTCTGCAGTAATCCGTTTAGGTACGTACCACCGCGAGGCCAATTATTCTGCCGTGAAGCAGTTGTGTGCAAACATTATTGTGTTTAGGCTTGAAGGGTACTGATAGCTTATATAATTACTCGGCGTATGAGATTTAAAAAGCGATGTCTTAAGCTGACGAGCGCAGTGTGGTACTATACGATACGAAAGAATGTTATACAGTGTACGATGAATTGATAAAATAACTAAGTGAAGCTTATTAATGGGACTAGTAGAATAAGATTAAAGAACCATATTAAAGACTTGATAAGTATATAATTGTCGCACTCTACTCTGACATATTTAATGTTACTTAAGTAATTACTTATTTACCATATAAAATAATAATAAAAAGTTGCTAAAGTAATCGTTAAATCTCGTAGTGGAAGTCTCAAGTCAATCGATAGTTGAAAGAATTTATTTAAGAGCCGTCTCACATTAGGCATACTTTTTTGCTTGCGCCCACTTTACAAGATTTTGCGAGATGTCCAGGTCGATTTATGCGTAGTCACGAACAATCACGATGCTATCGTAGATAAGTGTACAATGCTCTGCTGTTTTGCGTCAGTTTTTTGAAAGGATTTTTTTTATATTTATATAAAATTATTAACTTGATTATTGTTCTTATGAATGAATAAATGATAAACGTAATTCTTTTATTAACCCAGCTTAAAACATGAAAAAAAAAAATTGTAGCTTTTTTTTTCTCGTTCCGGTTCGTTTTTATTTTGTTTATTAAACTAAGATCCTTTAAAGAAAAATTTAGTTTACAGATTTTTTCACATACGTTTTACATTAGCTAAGTTGACGCGAAGGCCAGGCAATTGACTTCTACGCTATGACGGGTTTCAGTCTCGCACGAGTCAAATATTTGAATAACCTAAGGATTGTTGTTCCGGGTACCCAGAACCGATTGTTGTTTGTCTGCCTCCTTCATTACATCAAAGTGAAGTGGAAGTAGATAATCGCTCTCTCTCTCAATGATGATAATGATGCCTGCGATGACTCGCAAGTCATCGCAGGCATCATTATCATCATTGTCATCTCGCGTCAAGCAGACGCTTTAAGCGATTGGGACATATTCGATTCATATAAAAATATTATGCACACGAACCTTAACGTACTAAAATTATCATGAATTAACGTTTAATAAATTACTATATAATTTCAAAACATTATTTATGAAATATGTCGAAACTAATAAATTGTTTAGAGATTAAACTAAATCAATTAATAATCCGATATCAAAGGCTGAATTATGATGATATAGCACAATGGCTTCATTAATTTAAACTAAATCATTAATTAAGTAAAGTTTCAGCCTATAAATATCCCACTGCTGAGCACAGGCCTCCTCTCATTTTTGAGAGGGTTTTGAAGCCGAAAATAGTACACCACGCTGCTCCAATGCGGGTTAGTGGACTTGAAATGTCCTCGACATATTTTTACCTTTCATATAAATATAAATAAAAGGTAAGAACACGAGTATAATACAATTACTAGTTGGGAAGCTAAATTGGCCTGCAAAATGGAACAGACCGTCGTTTCACCTTGTTTATGATAGTTGATCTTCTAAGAAACGGAGCTAGAAATTCTGCACAACAATCTGTATAGGTGGTACTACCACAGTGATAGTTTTCCTCAAGCAAGAAAGCATAGCACCGTGGTTGCTTAGGAACCGAGCGCTAGCCTTAAATTTAATAGCACGTAAGTTACCTAAGCTCCTGAAATTGTTCTGCAATTTTAAGTACCCGCTCAGCGGTGAAGACAAATATCTTGAGAAAATCTGCATGTCCAAGGAATAAAAATATATATTCCGAACCGATTGGTGCAGCGTGGCGGACAGTTTTAAAACCCTCTTAAAAACTAGAGGATACCTCTGCTCATCATTAGGACATTTATAGGCTGTTACCTTAAGAAAGTTTTACTTTATTCGGAACATACAATATGCAAGCACACGTTTGTGCAAGCATTACTGTTGCTTAATTTGGAGGGCACAGTATCTATGAAATTACGACTTATATTGTCGCGTATGATTAACTGATTTGAACTCTCAAGTTGTCGAGCGAAATAAAGTGCAACAAAAGATCTTACAATTTATAGTTTTTGGTGACACTGCAGTTGTTATAAAGGAAGGCGGCACTAACCATCAGGTGAACGATCTATTCGTCCCGTTATACCCGGTACCATAAATAAATATCTGGTGGAGCGTTGTCCGCAATTATGTTTTCCGGTACTAGGTTGCATTTAAAGTACCATAACAGAATACCAGCGTAATGAAGAAGAGTGATGCTGCTGTTATTTGTAAAGAAGTGAAAATAATCGGACACTACTGGTAGTAAAAAGGAATTCCATTATAGTCCTGAGTGGGAGAGACGACATATCGTTCCCCATCGAGTAAGGGTATTAATGTCTTACATAATGACTACTCACCAGCACGTGCATATTTTCTATCTGATTTTCTCGGGGCCGGTTTTCAACCACAAACGACTACCTCCTAATACTATCTGAAGCTAACAATTAAAGATATACATAGTCTGTCCTAACATCGGTGGTAGGCTACGATACAATGTCAGAAATGAAAACCAGGGCACCGGAATCCTACCACCAATTAAAATATTATAAATTACTTGTTACATTGGCTGACTTAAGTGGTAGTACGATTCCTTTGCAGGGATCCGTCTAGGTAGGTGGCAGTCTCACGCCGCAGTGGCAGTCTTCCATTATCGAGCAGTAGTGCGCAAACATAACTGTGTTTTAGTTTGAAGGGCACTGTAGCTAATATTATTACAGAGTAACTCGTACTCGTACTGACTTGTCTGACTGACTGAACTGAAGTTTCAGGCTAACGAGCGCAGCGTGATGCCATCCAGAAATTTTCGGGATGAACTAATTTCAGATTAAGTTTTGTTTGTTTCGTCACTTCCTACTTTAAAAAAATATCCATAAGTAAATATACTTTTAGGTATTTGTACATTAATATCGGGTGATAGGTTTCCTCATAAAAGCCATTAAGCCGTAGACAAAAGGACGATGGAAAACATGTACTTTTTCAAGTTTTTATTTGGGCAGTTAAATGACAATCTTAAAATGTTTTAAAGATTGCAGACTACCTAATGTATTTAAAATATGTATTTAAATACAAATAGGCAACCTAATTTATTAAGTATTTGATATATTGTAGTTGACTGAGGATACGTCATATGAATCATAGTAGTTATTCAGCTAACTGCCACATACACTTGTATATAATGTATGAGTGTGCACTTCGTATCTTGTCAGGCGATAGATGGATGGTTTAAAAGTTTTCCTCATTGATCAGATTCTACAAATCCCTTACAAGTCTTTCTTATTTTCCCTAAACAGTATATACAAAATTAAAGTAACATTTTCAACGGCTGCCTTTAGGACAAGATGGTTTTAACTATTTTTTAGGGTTAACTTTTCTTTTTCTACTAGTATACAATTAACCTCTATTGACGGAGTACTAGCTGCAGATTAGATCTTCCGCATAGAAAAAAGGAGTTCTAGGACTATTAGGTATGGGTGCATTGATGTCTAGCGGACGAGTTGCACTGAAAAACGAAATAACCGGTGAAGGCAAAGGTGTAATAATTTTAGTACAAAGTCCAGTTACCAAGCTATTTCTTGATAGTTCTATTATAGACGGCGAAGAGTCTAATTGATTACTGGTGCATGTTGATGCAGATGTTGCAGAGAAGTGTGACGTATACTAGTCGAACTAAGTTGACTCAGTACAGTAAAAATATTAGTTTCTAACAGAATAAAAATAAAATAGAAATTTTCTAGATTGTAGGTTGTTTATTATCTAGATGAAAGCTAAAATAAAAAAATACCGTTTCCATGACAAGTTCATTCAGACTGTTATATTCAAAATTTTCGTTTACAGTTTCATCTCGTAAACATCTTATATCTACTAAATCAAGCTTACGTCTTGCTTTAATATTTCGTAGTAGCCTTTCCATGCTGAATGCTCCAATAAAGACAATAAAATTTAAGCTGTCGTTAAATAATCATTAAAATTGATTCCTAATATTCTATGCACATGGAATGTGCTACCGCTGTACACTGGTGCAACTTGTACTTGTACCATTCCGCCCGCACCAATCCGGTGCGCTCGCCCCACTTATAAAGAAATCTTTTCGTTACCTCAATATACGACGTAGAAATCACAAAACGTTCTACTTAAACCAGTATACATTAGATTCTATTCGAATCTATTTGTGTTTTTTAATGTTTCGTGATCGACGCTGATAAATTATACCTTTTAATCATCAAACCCATCAAAAAGTCAAAATACCTAAAAATGTTAGTTGACTCATTACACTTAGGACCCGTCGAAACATAAAAATATATATAGTAAATATAAAAAAATAATATAATTAGATACAGGTTGCTAAACTATCTCTACAGTAGCGGTTACTGAAATAAAATTACTGTCTGAGTTGTTTAACCTTACGGTCGCTTCATGAAATGGAATCTATTGTAAGCACGAGAAAATTACTTCTTAACTTTAGTCATATTTGAATCGAAGTATTGGTAAAGTGGTTTAATTATACTTCGACGTAAACATTGTTCATCCCTTTTAATATCATTACATTAAAGAAACGAAACTAGAGGGTTAATTCTTCATTGACGATGGATGGATGTGTCTTTGTGACCGCAAACACGTGGCCTAGCGGTTAAACTACCGTTAGCTGTTTGATGTCGGTTGATTTTCGGGTCAATTTGCGTTGTGAATTACTTTAATTCAATATAGATTACGTAACACTCATTAAACGTATTTTTTGTAAAACCACCCAACCATCCGTAACCATGGGTGCTGTAAAGCACTCGAAACGTCGGGTTAAATATAGTTAAATTAAAACGCGATAAAATCCGTACCCAGAAAATCCTCATCAATTTGCTGGAATAACCTTCCTCCACCATTGCAAATTATCAAATCGTTGACTTCTTTTAAGTTTTAACTAAAAAAAGATGTCTCTTAATAACACAAATGATTAACGTGAACTAGGCGAACGACGTACCTCTAATAATTTCAATTTGCACCATTAATTCTCTTAACATTCATTCACACTCTACAAGACATGACCACATCCTCACACAAACGAACAAGCTCACACACGATCTTTGATATGATAAATATTATATTACAAATATCACATACATGTCGTTAAAAGCACTAAAATTCTTTTCTTTTTTCAGTTTATATATTTATTTTTTTATAAAAATACACAGTTCAATTTCTTCTGTGTCGTGGTGCGTTTTATAGTAGTTTTACGGTGGTAGTTTATTTGTGTTTCATAAATACATATTTATTATATATTATTATATTTTATGTATACATTTCTCTTATTTTAATCGTTTGTAAATGGTATTTGTGATAATCAGTAAAGATTGTTCTATTCTATTCTATAGAATATAAATATAGTTATAATAAAGATATGCTTTATCCTAATTTGAGCACAAGTGAAAAAAGACATTGATGTTATTGCAATTGCTAGTACCTCATCTTATCTTCCAGTGTAATTACTATAATATCTGGATGAAAAAATAAAATATTGTATTCTTTACTTCATAACTTAAAAAGTGCAAAAGTGATATCGCTATAACTTTTGCGCTTTTTAAGTACAACTCAATAGAAACTTTTAATTAAACTATCGGATGTCTTATGCCATTAAATAAGTTTTACCTCATATTTCTTTAGTTTCGCGTTTCAAAAGGCCACCAACTTTATATAAAGATCTTCAAAAACATTTTTAATATCTGAGTGTTCTCTCTAAATATTGCGATGTGGTAATGGCGTAATAGAATTTACCATACTCGACATCATCGCAGAAGTATTGTAAAATGTAATTAAGGAAAAAAATACAGAAAAATATCACAGCCAGAAATCAACAATTCTAATGAAATTACACCAACTAACTGAGCTGGTCAGACTAAAACAATGATGTTTGCATATTACTACTTGACATCACACAAGCACTCTCACGTAATATTAACTACAGAAAACCAGCAAGCTTTGTGGCGAGTGTAATTAAGCCATATGAAATATCTTAAAAAAATTATTGGTCCCATTTCCCCACAGTAAAAACAGCATTACACACTATGCTGTGGAAATAATTAAAACAAAACAGGTATTTTGAAAGTCGTCAAAATATTTTTTTGAGACGTGAAAGCAATAAATAAGGTACTTTAAAAATTGTCTTTCACAGCTTAGCACGTGGTACAAGAGCTAAATATCGCAAGAAAAAAAATTTGCGGCGCCAGTACCAGAGGTGGAGCCAGATAAATCGCGTTCTTTGAAACATAAGGTGAACGCCGTCTAACTTTTTTGACTTTTATAACACCTAGAGTGCAAAATGGATTAATCATTTCTCTTACGCTTAAGTATAATAATAAATGTTACATTAAAACCTTTATTACAAAAATACTAATAAGCAAAATGTAGATACATAATTATAAAAAAAAAAACAAAATATATTTTAAAAAGGGAATGCCATTTTTAGATGCGGCCGATATAGTAACAATATATGTATTCCAATATAGGGAAAATCCATAATAGCCATTCAAAGCCTCGGTTTTTTTAAAAAATAAGCTTCCTAAGATTGGCCTTTCAATAAATAAATTATA
This sequence comes from Archon apollinus, assembly GCA_018248195.1. NCBI lineage: Eukaryota > Metazoa > Arthropoda > Insecta > Lepidoptera > Papilionidae > Archon > Archon apollinus. Next base: position 8,421 of record DWIA01000143.1, read on the forward strand.
ATGTTATGTACGTGAACAATCATGTTTTAGCTTAGCAATAGTTTTAGTATTGGAAGTTACTAATGGGTACATTAAAGTAAAGTTATTACAATAAACTCCCAGAAGGCGCATAAAATTTTCCTATCAATAGGGTTTTTCCAAGGGTTCCTGTCCTATGTAATCCTATAAAAGGGTTATTGTAATATAAAAGAATACACGAATGATAACAACTAACACAAAAATGAATGAGGTGATCGCTGCCAGGCTGTTTCTAAATACGTTTTAATGATTTGACGGATTTTGTTACGCTTAGTGATTTCTTATATTTACGGGAATACTATACACATTTAATAAAACTAAATTTTAAGGATTTTATCGGGTTTTATTTTATCTATATTAACCCGACGTTTCAAGCGCTTTACAGCACCCATGGTCATAGGAGGACTGAGGTGATAGATGTCCTGATGTTATAGTTAATCCGGTGTACCTTCAGCTTTTAATTATTAATTTTGGTCCGATCCACGCAGAATGAGGTTAGAGTTATTTTGAAGTCAACGTTGAACAAAATGGCATTCCCTTTTTAAAATACATTTTTTCGGGGTCATCAATCCCAAGTCAACTCCCCGTGTAAATCAACAACGCGGCAAATTAGACGACTAACAGAAGAAAACAGACAAACCAAACCGCTCGGGCTGATGATTCTATTGAAATTTATAAGATAAAGAAAAGCGATGTAACTTTCAAATATTTGCCAGGAAATTCTTGAGAGAAAATAATTTTAAATTTTCTTTTGATATTGTTTCACATTGTTATCAAAAACTCGCTACCTACTCAATTTTATCTAAATATATCTCTTAAAAATAAATATAAAAAGGTTTATTGTTAAGTTCTTTAATTTTTTGTTAATTTCAACGATTACTGGTCGTAGGATTACTATGCAGGAATTTGTGTAGAGAGGTACTATCGCAGTGTTATTTATTTTGCAGTGAAACAGCTGTGTGAAAGCATTACTGTGTTGTTTGTGACTAGCTATTGTAAATACTGGGCGTATGAGACTTGGAACTGATATGTAGGCTGTGGGTAAACATCAATACTGATTTTCAGCACAGCACAGTTTTTTTTACATTAAAACGATGCCCCACACTGGGTTTTCTCATGTATCGTAAGAACGTTTAACAGACATACATTTTTACAGATGGTAGGATTCCTATGCAGGAGTCCGTCTAGGTATGTACCACCCCAGGGCCAGTTATTCTGCCGTGAAGCAGTGGTGTGCAGGCATTGCTGTGTTTCGGTTTGAAGGGGCGTAATCCAGGTGACCCAGCGTAATCACTGGGCATTTGAGACTTAAGAATTGATGTCTCAGGGTGACGGGCGCAATGTGGTGTCAGACAGAAATGTTCTGGGTGACACAACATCTGTTGAGGGCAGACGTTGCAGTCAGGTGAACGTTTTGCTCGTTTTGTCATTCTATCCAATAAAAAAAATCAGATGCACAACACAACTAGATCCAAAAACGCACAATTTATATTTTTGCACAAATGTTGGCTACGACTGGGATTCGAACCCAGGACCCACAGTGTGGTAGTCAATTACTCTTACCACTAGGCCACGCGGCCGTCTTTAAGTATACTTCATTGAGTTATTTATTATTATTTATATTAATACAATATTAATTTGAATTAATTATTAATTTACAACATATTTTTAAAATTAACTAATCATTGTTTCATTATATTTTTTCAACAGGATTTTAGCTACGTACATATGTTTACGCAGAGTATTCTAAATTACTTTTAAGGGTATAAACCGTTAGTTGCATACAAAACTAATTAATTACTATGTTACTGAAACCTCCGCCCCGGTACAAAATAATTCACGCACACTCTAGTTATGAATGCCGGCCCAACATTATCGTTACACGTTAGAGCTCAGCATACCGGCCTAATTACCTCAAATATTCCATTGTGGTCTTCGTAAGTTTAATGGCTTAATATTATATTGCCTTAGCCTTTTCAGCAATGTTGACTTAGCGATAATTATCACCAACTAGAGGTGAGAGTACCTAACTTCTACGCCTCGAGGCCTGGATTCGAATTTTAGCCGGATCCTACATTTGCACAAAAACACAAATTGTTAGTTTGCGTAACAGATTGTGTTTTGTTTGTCATTATGCCTATAACACTGTATTCCAGACTACCTCCGATTTCATCACACGAGCGTAACACTGAACGCGGGTAGGTCAGGACAATTGAGCGCATCTGTTGCGTACACTTCTGTCACTATATTATCTCCTGCAAAGTTGATGGGTACGGATAGGAAGTGGAAGTTGTTGCATGTGTCGACCAGAAGAACATGACCATATCATTCTCGCTTTATAATTTTTGATAAATAACAGCATAGTTTTAATAAGTAAACAATATTTGAAGGGGCCTCCCCCATGTCTTATGTTTTATGTTGATGCTAAAGCATTAAGTCCGCAATATGTACCACTATTGCATTAAAATTTAAATAAATAAATATGTTCATCAGTAGACTAATTATATGCTGAAATAATGATGAAAATATTGATCGATACGGTCAAAACTGAAGAGGCACAAGTACATTAATTATTAAAATTCTAACTGTAAAGCAAATGTATCATTACCTCATCAAGTTATCAAACAGTTTACATCAAAATAAGCAAAGAAAATAATTTTCTAGAAAAATTTCTAAAAATTAATAGTAACCGCAATAAACATACCAAATACACAGGTCTCCTATCGTTCTTGTGGTAATGAAGCCTGGTAGAGTCTGCTACGATGCTCCAATCCAGGTAGGCGGACTTCACATGTCATCGAAATATTTTCTATGACATGTGAAGACATATATTCTATGATATATGACTTCTTTGTGGAATTAAGTGACGAGACAAGTTAGCATTCACCTGATGGTAAGTGCAACGTGTGCCCACATCGAACGCTGGTCATCTTGTGACTTCAGTTATATAGTGCCCTTGAGGCCACTGAAATGTTTGTGGTGGTACCAATCATTTTTTTATTGGATAAAGTGACGAAACGTGCAAAACGTTCACCTGATGGTAAGTGCAACGTCTGCCCTTAACTGAAATTTTTTCATCATTTCTGTGTGACACCACAATACGCCCGTCACCCTGAGACATCAGTTCTTATTCTTGCATAAGAATCCTACCACCAATAAACATGTTGATTTCCTCACGATGTTCTCTTCCACTGCCAAGCACGGTGTAAATCAACATTTCAAATTATCAAAAAGTTTTTAGAGGCACCAGCTCCTGGAGATAGAATTAGGGAACTATTATATTTTGAAATTTAAGACAAGACTCCTGAACTGCCAGGGCTCTTCTTCAATTTTATTTCCTTGACTAGGATGCGCTTATAGACATAAATTTCTTAATCTGGGTGGGGGGTCATATGCAAAGAATATGACAAAACTGAACTGATCGAGTCGGTTCATGAATTGTGAGTCGTGGGTTCGATTCCCGCACAACTATATGCACAGGCAACACTTAGTAGTTCAGGGTGACGGGTAATTGCACCCAAGATACACTCTAGTCTGGACTTTTCCTGAATGTGCTTCATAATTTTGATGATAAAAATGTTATTTCAAAAATGAAAACAGGTAGCAAGAAATATATTCATTGTAATCACTTAAAACAAAACGTGGCATCTTCAAAATGTTATTTATTATTAACTTGACTTTGCTTTTGTTTTCTTAATTGCGACGCTATAATTGTAGCTAATCCAATGAAAATCTGTCATTTCTTTATGTATATTTTTTATTACTTATTATGTGATACAGCTGTAAATTTCCTTAAAAAAACAGTTCCATAATAATGTGATCATAAAAAGGCTCAGCAATTGCATCAGTTAGTTCGCAAAGTATAACAAGTGCCACCAGGACACTTATTATATTTTATGAATATGATTAATTCTTTTAAAGCCACGCCATTTTGCAATTCATTCTGCAAACGAACTAACTTATCTGAGCAGTCTCTTTTGCGTAAAACTAAATGTAAACTTTTCAAAGAAATTTCCTCTTTCTGCAAATATTCTTTCTTTAATGGCTTTCCTACTATTTGCCGTTTGTATTTCATTTTCGTTTTTGTAACTAGCTTTTACCCGCCACTTTGCCCGCATGGAACTTCACAATTTCGATTTACGGTTTTATTTTGTCAATATTCTATTAAGTGCGCGACAGATCAATCTCAATTTGTACCTGACTCATAGTGCTTAAAATATTGTGCATAAGGAGTCACCTTAAGCACGAAAACAGAGCTCTGCTTTTCTTGCCTGCCTAAAGTAAACTTTTTGGAAGATTCTTCAGTGGACCAACAGCATTTCGTTGCCTATGAATCAGGCGGAAGATTCAGCGTAATATAAAACGACCTCTTGGGCGCATATCAACACGCTAGATCGGCTGCTCTTAACCTTCATTAACGCTTCCGTGCAAGGCTACTAAGAACAAGTGAAGTTAAATAAATCATTTGTAAGTAATAAATCGATAAAGATGTTACTTTGCAATGGATCAAGCGAAGGACAGTACTACTTAAATACCTTGTCAAATGTAAACAGTAGTACCGCTCCCCCAAAAAATAACCCTCGTTTTTTTTTTTGATTGTGTAGTACGCTGTTAGCCCGGCGGCTTTTACAGCTTCGTCGAAAGAGGCTCGCGAGCAGAAGGTCCGCGAGTAGGGAACCCTCGGTTTTTTTAAAAAAAATGTGAAGTGTGCTGATAGCGTTATGGCTTTGTTCGGCTTCATTGGAAGAGACTCGCGAGCAGAAGGCCCGCGAGTAAGAAGTACGACGTTGCATCTTCGCCGCCTCGGCTCTGCTACGCTGTACTTCGGACCCCTGAAAACGAATAAAATAGTATCCGACTAACAAGGGGGGGCTCGTTGTGATCCAAGGGCCCCTCTGAAGG
>DWIA01000144.1:0-13338 GCA_018248195.1 Archon apollinus
GAGGATGCCTGTGCTCAGCAGTGGAACATTAAAAGTCTGAAACTTTTACATATCTTGTCGCACGTCGCAATCACAGTTATTGGGTAATATGAGTACAATACTTTTAAAAGTTTATTAACATAATTATAATTATATTACAATTTCACTGGTAGTAGCATTCCTATTCAATAATCGGTCTAGGTAGGTACTGCAGTGCCAGTTATTCCGGCGTGAAACAGTAGTGTACAAACGTTACTGTGTTTCGGTTTGACTAGCTGAGAGTTAGTGTAGTTACTGGGCAAATAAAATTTAAGATCTCTTAGGGTGACCAGCACAGTATCGTACCACACAAAAATGTTCTGATTAACGCGGCATTTGTTATGGGCAGACGTTGCACTTACACTTAGGTGAACGGCAAAGAGAAGCTCGTCTAAAAACTTTAAAAAAAATTATGACTTTGTTGCTCCTCTCAATTTCCCTTTAATTAATTGTTCATTATATGTAACCATAATATTCTTTCTAGCCAATTTAATAAAACATTTAACGAAATGATTACATTTTTATAATTTAGAATTAGTAGTTCAGAGTATGAATTATTTTCACGTCTATTAAAAATGAATCGTCGTGATCGAATAATTAATAATCGCCGGAATTGAATCCGTTTTATTTTAAAACACATAATCCTTTTTATAGTAGCTGTACTCGATATACTTATGCACTGATTTATATTCTAATCGTATTATATAAAAACTCATTAATGAAACTCTACAATTTTTATTTACATTGAGGTTTCAGAGATCGCAAAAGAAAATCCAACGCATTTGTCACCTGTAGGCTAATGGATAAAATAACGTAACATGGGGCTGTGTTTATCAAATTTGAAAAAAGTTGTCCCTGACACTTGAAACTTAAAATTATCGAGATATAAATCATGAAAAATAAATTTAATAATGGAATATGGAATTACAGAGTAAGTTTGCTAAATAATTATTACTCAGTTCATGTGCCTACTTTATGATTTAATTAGTAGTTTAATACCTATTCCGTATATAGTATTTCAAACTAGGTTCAATGTTCCTAGAAAAAGTACAAGAAAAACATATGTTTTTCAATTACCTTTTATCTTTTATTTTATAATATTTTTGGTGTTTTCCACTTATGTTTTCATTGGACAATCTAGGCAAAAAAAAAATAAGTCTCAAATCAGAATAATTATGAAATGTCTTTCTTAGACTTGGATCCTTATCTTTTTACTAAATATTTATTTAAAAGTAATCAAATCTGTAAACTGACTCAGTAGGTGTATCGGACCTTAGGATATATGTGAAAATTACGTTGGAGACCTGTACCTGGAACCTGGAACTGGCTTCGTTGTTATTATTAATGTTCTCAGCTATCTGATTTCTTTCCTCTTTAATGTTAAGGCACATTTTTATCTTGTTGATGAAATCTTAACAAATAATTTCAAATCTACAAAGACTTTGTAGTAAAACTATATCTTTCGCTGACTTAAGCATCGCAAGTCTAGAAAGAATTCATTATTTGTTGTTATAAAATGATCTCCAAAAAACTTTTCTTTCAATAAACTGTCAAAAGCTGCAGTGTTATACATTATATGTATAACACTGCAGCTTTTGACAGTTTTATTAGAAATGAAAATATTTAAACAATATATTACGTGGAAGGAAGAGCTTCTATTAAGAGGCACACTCGGTGTGAAGTATGGGAATTATTTTGACAAATTAAATGATACTCGTTATTAAATATATTCCAAGTATTGTAAGAGTAATTAATTCACATGAATAAAATACAAATAAAAGAGTTTATGATATATAGTACTGGATATATCAGATATTATATTTTATGTACTATTTGAATGGTCGAAAATATATTTTTTCCCGTTTTCGTTATAACAAAGTGTAATTGCCCATATGTCATATCTACATATATTTTTTCTCCTAATTTCAAACTTAATTGCATGTGATAAACTCTATCAACTGAAGGTCGAGGCTCTGGCGACCGACTTGTAGTTGAATATTCATCCCAATTTCCCCACCTAAATCCCACTGACTAGTAGTAAGAAACAGTGTTACTAATGCAGTGGTAGCGACACTGCGTTGATACCTACCTGCCGACCCGGTCTCTCACTCAAACTCATTTCGAGTTCGGTCAAAACTTCAATACATTGCATGTCAGCTTTTGCTAGTCTTTTAAAAAAGGTATATGTCAGCAGAGGTCTTCACAATTCCGGCAAAAAAGAGGAAGAATAAGAAGAAGAGAAAATGTATTATTGTAAATCAAAAAAAAAACAATGGTCGGATCGCTGTCGTTAATGTTTTTTTTTTGTGTCGAGTGACGAAACGAGCTAAACGTTAACCTGATGTTAAGTGCAACATCCGCCCATAACAGATGTTGTGTCACCCAGAACATTTGTATGTGACACAACACTGCGCCCATCACTCCGAGACATCAGTTCTTAAGTCTCAAATGCTAATGTGTTATCACTGTGCAAATTATCATTAAAAAATAATCTGTACCTCGTAATATACCACATACGTGTGTGTATGTATGTGATCAGAAACGACTATATCGAATAATAGTAATTAATTTACGTCTAAAAAGTTCACCATATATATATTTTTAGCTAAATTGGGGCACATGTGCCTTACAATTATGCATAAAATGGATTTTGGCTCCAGTTCAAGTACATCATAAGATTTCTATGCGATCTGCTTTATTACTTATTTACGTTCATGTTATATAATTCTTAAATAAAACGCACATAACTGATCATTACAAACGAATCATAAGCCTGTTAACGAGCGCCAATAGCCTAATGTTTTAGTGCACGGACTGCGAAACTCAAAGTCTGAAAATCGCGCCCGTCATTCGACTATATTCGTGAACTACATCCTTGCACAAGCTTTTTTTTTTAGAACCATGCCCAACGTTAGGTTATCGTCTGTATTGTGGATTCGTTCTACAGACGTACATTTCAAATGCTCAACATTACCAGACCTGAAAAGACCAGGACTCGTGGCGTAGAGTTCAAGTATTCTGACCACTACGCCACTTGCCTTGAAGCCCGGGCCTGCGAGCCCAGTAATCCGATGAAGCTGTCAACCCGCAAGAACTTCACCGAAACATACTGTTTAGGTGAAGGGTTTAAGACAAATGTTCGTAGAGCTAAGATGATATTGTTATTAATATGACTAACATTCCTGTTAACCACTTAATATTAAAATAGCACATTGCTTCAAATAAATATACTCCTTTGCTGGACATGGTCCTCTTCTGAGTAATAAGACAGGGTTAAGAAAGTGGATTGGCAACGGTAGTTCAAGACACCTCGTAACTCGGCCCGTCACCGGTCTGTGTATTTTTGTCAGGAGTCATTAGATTAGTTTTAGTTGGATATAAATTGTAATTGGATAATTTTAATAAAACTATATATTTACGGAATTTATCGCGTTTATTTTACAACTATTTATCCCCCCGTGACCATGGGTGCTGTAAAGCACTCGAAACGTCGGGAAATAAATAGTTGTAAAATAAATGCGATAAATTCCGTAAATATATAGTTTTATTAAATGTGTAGTGTTCGCGTAAATAAAAGAAATCATAATTGGATAATTTTTAAACATTTATTTTGAATCTACTAAGTTTTATCAATTTTGTAAAGTATTATAAAAATATGGTTGGATTTTTGGTATAATTAATTCAAAACCTACTGAGAGATTATTTAAATTCAAAAATAATTATAGGTAAGATAAAGTGACAGTGATTTATTATGTATATTATAATTAGCTCATCGTTGTTGATGAAATACATCAAAAGCAAATTTATTTTTTATACAACGAAGGAGGTAAAGATCAATTAAAAGTAAAAATATACTTAAGGACGGCAATAAAGTTTCATTTATCAAAAGTAAATTTATTTTTTAGACAACAGTGAAGATTAAAATAAAAATATAAATACAAAGTAAAAATATAAGTTAAGACAAACAAAAAAGTTAAATCTATTTCTAAACTTTGGTATCCTTATTCGAAATATACATACTTTCATTTGATCCAGTAGTCTTCAATAGTAATTTATACAATCGCTACATCATTTTGCTGATACGATTTTGGTAATAGTATTTTTTTTTATTGGAAAAAGTGACAAAACGAACAAATCGTTCACCCGATGGTAAGTGCAACGTCTGCCCATAACAGATTTTGTGTTACCCAGAACGTTTCTGTGTGACACCACACTGCGCCACCCTGAGACATCAGTTCTTAAGTCTCAAATGCCGTCTGTGTATTTTAAGTCATGAGTCACATCAGGAAGCCATGATTTTATCCTGGAATTTCCCTTTATTCGGCTCTTAAGACACCCACGGGACGAGATGGGATGGCAGATTTTCTTGCCGCCACGACACGTCGATAATATAACTAAATGACTTTCATTATTTCATATAATTAGTCTTTGAAAAAATATTACGTATAAGTAATTATGATTTGGTTGATTTAATTTAGTTTGAAATAAAATGACGAATAATTAAAATTAGTATTGTTTTAACCCACAAAATTATATTTAAAAAATGTTAACGTTACTTTAAATTTATATCGGCAATTTGAATTTTACTATCAACACTTTAAATGTAGTTTTTGATTATTTAGACATCATTACATTTTTTTTCTGTTATATTAGAAAATTTTCATTAACATAATAATTGATTTAACACCACATTAAATTGATTATTACTGTCTATTGTTAATTGAAAAATAATCTAGAAAAAGTATAGAACGCCTTTTATTTTTGTGAAGGTTTTTTAAGACGAGGGTATCCGCTACGGTACTCCAATTAGGGTTGATGACCGAATGTGTACAGTGTTGAAATCTTTTTTTTTAAAAACGATGCCCCATACTAGGATTTCTCCTATATCGTAGGTGCGATTTATAAACATACATTTCAAATGCACAACACAACCAAGCCCGAAAACCAACAAGGTGTGTTTTTGCACAAATGTTGGCTCCAGCTGTGATTCAAACACAACCTGCGACGTAGAACTCAGATACTCTGACCACTAGGCCACGTGTTCGTCAAATATTTCTTATTTCTTAGACGGGCTTTCTCACAATGTTTCCCTTTACTGCCAAGCACGTTATGAAACCACCTCTTGTTTAAGAGACTACTATCGTAATTTTCTTAGTAACTATTATAGTGGTGCCGGCACCGGAGATCTAGCCCAGGACACTCTAGTATTATGTCATCTAAATGAACTATGCTGTCTAATGCTGAGGCTCTTGAAATATTTTCTTATTATATAGTTTTGCTTAGTAACGAAGGCTGTTATATTAAAGATATAAGATATTAAGTTCCAAAAATTCAAAAATAATTTTTTTGGTCCAACTTCATGTATTTTTTACGCTCTTTTCGATGGTATAATAAAATAAGCAGATTTCACAGTGTAAAGCATATTACTTGAGATAACAACCCAATACTGTGGCCATGTTAAGCCATGTTAAGTTAAAATTACTTTAAAGTATAAGGCAGTAACCATTAGTTGTGATCGTTTTTGCTTAATATTTCGATGGGTGATCGAGCAAAAAGACTTGTGCAAATAGCTTGCAACAAACCGCTGATATCAGGTAAGTTTTCATTTTATTTTGTACATTTCTTCCATAGTAAAGCGAAAGAAACCTAATTTTTATAATTTAGATTTTTTTTTAAAGATGATAGAAGAAGAGGTGTTACGCGATCGCCCAAAGTTCCATAGATCTTATAAATGTACTCAAAAGTGTTCCCCTGAAGAACGAAATAATTCGTGTTGTAATTATGACATTATGGACTTTGTTTTTTGGAGAAACTTTATTTTCTCAGGCCTGTAAGGCCCAGGAAATTACAGTAAACTTCCAATAAAAAGGATCGTACAGTTAAAAGTACAAGTTAAAGTTAAAAAATACTTTTTTTAAAAGCACCACGATTATATCCAAATCTCCCTCAATTTTTTAAAGCGACCCTTTGTCTTAGTGTTGCTGTTATCACTGACGTTGTAATGAAAGATTTCAATCATTCGGGCTTATAACATAGTTGACCAACGCGAAAAAAAGAACCATCAAATAAAACCAGACAGTGCATTTGTTGAAAAACACATCGAATCATTTCCCGTAATGGAATCTCATTACTGTCGCAAAGACAGCAAAAATAAATATTTGGCTCCAGACGTACAATCTGTAAATAACACATATAGACTATACCAGAAAATTTGCAAAGATTCACGGATAGTAGAATTTGCAGCATTTAAGTACCGTAACATTTTAATTGAACTGTATAATCTGAATTTTTTTCATCTTTAAAAGACCTACGTAATGTTGGTTTAAAAGTTAAAATAGCTGATTCAAAGAAAACTTTGATGAAGAGTATTAGGAGCATACAGAGCGTAAAAAATAATGGCAATTAGAAAAAGATGCTGATAAAGATTGCGCTAATAGAGATGAGTAATTTGTGGCCATTACAATGAATTTACAAGCGGTGTTGCAGATACCAAACGAGAAAGCATATTATACTACATGAGAAAATTAGTGTTGTATGTAGTAATCATTTTACAATTTATGAAGCAGAATTACCTTACAATGCCTACTGTCTTTGTTGGAGTTTATTAAATGGTAAAAAAAAGTTGTTCAATAGGTACGTGTCTCTGTTTGCTTTTATCGAAAGAGTTACCCCCAATCTATTAAAGAAATCAGTATTTTTTCTGATACCTGCAGTGGACGGAATAGAAATCAGTACAACAATCTTTGTTTTGCTCTTTTGCTCTGGCTATTACCTTAAACAAAGAAAGTTTCTTCGTTTAATTAAGTTATAATTTTAAGCTGAGATTTATTAACCCGCAGATCTGTATTTTGGTTATTACAGTAGAAGCAACGTCGGTTTGTAGCGTCGTTTGTAGCGTCCTAATTGCTGCACATCGACTAATCTCCTACTCGCCATTGAGTTAATAACCCATATAGTTTATATGGTACTAGAAAACACCCTGCTAACCTAAAATTATAGCTGCACACAAAAGTTTTCACGAACAGAAAGAAAAATAACTTTGCCAGTTATAATCATTGCTATAAATTCAAGTTTTTTTTTATGGTATTGAGTGACGAGACGAACAAATCGTTCAGTGCAACAACTGCCCATAAAATATTACGTCACACAGAACATTTCTGTGTGGTACCATATACGCTGGTTACCCTGAAACATCGGTTCTTAAGTCTCATGTGCCCAGTAATTACGCTAGCTCTCAGTACCCTTCGGCCCGAAACACAATAATATGCACACTGCTGCTTCACGGTAGAATAACTGGAACTGCGGTGGTACCACCTAGACGAATTCCTGCATAGAAATCCTACCACCAGTACTTCTGTAATTACTACTCTCATGTCACGGCAACATTTCATTCCTTTCAATTTCAGTAAGCCTGCGTCTGAGCACCGGTGAAAATGTGTGGCGCCCAACGCGGAACTATCCTCCTCGTACAAAGGTGTTAGTCTAAAATCTTGTGAACGCTTCCTGATCCAAGCTATAAAATGTGCTAAATCTTTACATGAGTAATTCGTCTATTATGTTCAATATTTTTTTTTTTTCACTTCTAGAACGTTTTCTTCTGTAACAGCCATCAGAGGGCGGCCACTTCTTTCTTCAACTCTCAAAGTTATTTGACCGGGCTGAAATTTCTTATATCAACAGTAGAGTCACACAAGCGACGGGCAATTGGATACATTAACTGCAAATAGTGCGAATGCGAATTTCTGCGAAAAGCGACCGGAGCTCCGTTGTTCCAATACAATACAGACAATATTTAACAGCGTCTGTGAAATTCCGTTAATCTCTGCACATTTCAGAAAAATGTCACGGTAATTTCTTGCTAAAGCCATACCCCATACACACCCACTCATGGTAAAAGCAGCCAATTACCGACCGTAAAAGTGAATAGAAACAATTATATAACACAAGACGATACGTAACTACCGCAAAGAGCACCGCACTGCGGCCAGCATCGCGTACACACGATACAAACGCGTTCCAGGGCAGTTCTCACCGCCCAGAGTTACCAATACAATACGACAGTCAAGTTACTAATAAGTTACCAATACAAGTCGACAGCCCGTAAGGAGGTCCAAACTCTCAGATGCTCAATAGATAAAATATAAATATACTCAAAAGAATAAGACGAACTATCTCACGAGGCACAAACATGTGAAACGCGAGAATGATATGATTGTATGATGGTAATATTCATTTTATTTATGTATTTATGTTGAGTAGGTAGTCCCACCAAAGGCCCAGGCCCCAGGCCTCAGTTGTCCGATGACTTTTAAGGCCAAGAAGGCTAAAAATGAAAACTTCACCTATCCAATAAATCAGCGGTAGACGATTGCTTAAAAAAGTTCATTGGAAGTCTATCAAACAATTCTTCCGATTTTAAGCGATATTTGAAATCGTAGAAATTTATAGCGCGAAAATGTTTTTTTTTTTTTTGGCGGGATATTTCTAAAATCTTTGGGTATTTGAGAGAATTAAGAGTTTAACATACAAGCATAAAGTCACGCCTATTTCCCATTGGGGTAGGCAGAGGCATCTTTCCACTTTCTACGTTCATTAGTCTTTTCATACCAGCTCGTCAGCTGCGGGTACTTTTGACGTGGCCTTTCCTTAAAACTACTTCGATACTTACCAGCTTGCTCATTCACACTCACCTCATAAATCTGGTTTGTCGATCTTTTTACATGCATCTTTTTTATATGTCCAATCCATCTAAGCATTCCTTTCTCAGTCGTTGTTACTACATGTTTAACCACACGGAAACGTTCCCTTATCACACAGTTCCCCACTTTGTCCATCTCAGACTTTTCATTTCGACAGCATTCATCTTATTTTCTTGCTTTTTCTGCCATACCCAACCATACATAAGTGTGCGGACCAGTACTCTTCTATGTGCAGCCAGTTAAGCATTTTTAGATACGTTCTGGCTACACATAAAGTTATGCAGGGTCCCATACACTTGATTTCCTGCACGATATTCAACGAAGAGTATTCTGTTCGTTTAATATCACTGTCAGATTTCCCATTTGTCGTAAACTTTGAACTAAAATATTTAAACTATTTTACTTGTCCCACTCTTTCTCCTTCAATCTGTACTCTGCAATCCGTCATACTTTATTCTCTTTCAAAAACCATTATTTTCGTCTTTTTTACATTATTTTTCCATTCCTTTGATTTTTAGAGCACCATGTATAATATTAATCATCGCCTGAAATGGTTTAAGCGTTACGCGAAATCGCAAGTTGTCCTATGTATCTATAGTATCTCTATAAATGCGAATATTCTGAAACCTTTTTGATTGGAAAACAACTAAAACTGTTCTAAAAATCCGATTTAACAAGACTAAAGCAAACTTTTATTACTGTGTAATCTAAAGTTCTAGAAAATTATTCACGGCGCTTACAATAATATTCTATATGCGATTTAATAAATTTCGTGAACTAAATATGTGGTTTATTTAATTAACAGATGAACCATATATATTCCGGACACTTCTGTCAATTTCACACACTGATTCAGTCAATTTTTGGATTACTATGCTGACCCAATTAATTCTATAAGCTGTTTCATTTCGTCTCACTAGTTTAGTGTCGAGCATTGCTTAGTACTGCACAGTGTCTATGATATCTTACCTCAGGTAATATCTATCAATAAATTGTTGGAAAATATTTTCAGACACAAGTCTAGTAATACATAAATACAATTAATTTTCACAATTAAAGTTAGAAGTTAAAACCTAAGTGTTATTTCATATTCGTATAGACGTGTTTGAAGTTTCATCTCACATATTTAACAGCGATATTATAAAATATCGTCTTGTTAATTAAGAACCAGCAGCTGGTTACTAGAGAAATATTATTACACGTTTTTAGGATTCCGTTGTCAACAAGGACTTTTCCTATACGTAAAGTATACCTCTATAAAGTTCCCTATACGTCTGGGGTTCCGTTGGATAGGATAGCTTTAAAGTGCTAATTTTTGTTAGTAGCCATAGCCCCCGCTAGCTAAATGGTTGGTGCCAGCAAAATGATTGTTTTGAACAAATAATTTATTATAAAACATAACAATGATGTCATCGGATACACAAAAACTGTAATCATTATAACACTTTCCCCCACCTAGAGTCTAAATATCCAAACAAGAAATAGACAAAAAGCCCTATTCATCTTTAAATTAATAACGTATAGTAGAAGTTGAGTTGTTCCCTAAAAATAAAGACGTTACAGAAAGAAAGAAACATTTTTTGCAATACTGATTTAAATAAATATTGATTTTATGTAATAGTCATGATTCATTTTGAACCAAAGAAAATAATTTTACGTATTTATTTTTAAACAGTTATAAGTATTTCTTTTTGTCTGATAAAAGTTAACGTAGTAAAGAAAAACATAAACAAAACTCAACATATACAAAGACGCACAATACACACAACAAAGAGTTTACGTTAGAGGACAAAGTTCGGCTTACATTATTCCAAAACTTTCGCATCCGCAGGCGCGTCTATATGGCTTAGATTTATGCTCTTTAGAAATGTTTTCCGTATTTATCACACTCGAAATACTGCACATTTTTTAACGAACGGAAACGAATACACGAAGCATCGTTACAGGAAAAAAGATTCTACAATGACGACCTCTTTTGCTTGACCGTTTTTACGTACTAGCAAACCTAGTAAAGGAAGATCACATCTAGATAAAACAGTCTTATTTTCATTTTGCGGGATATAGATTGTTATATTTCTATGCAGGAATCTGTCTGGGTAGGTACCACCGCTGGGCCAGTTAATATGCCGTGAAGTAGTTGTGTGCAAATATTACTGTGTTCCGGTCTGAAGGGCACTGAGAGCCTGGGAATATGAGACTTAGAACTATTGTCTCAAAGTGATGGGCGTAGTATGGTCTCACACAGAAGTGTTCTGAGTGACACAGCATTTGTTATTATAGGCAGACGTTGCAATTACCATCACGTGAACGTTTTACACGTCTCGTCACTTTCTCCTATAAAATACGCAGGTGGCCTGAAAAATTAGTAATCGTGTGTTGGGGAGAAAAGTTCACATGTTCGTTACGAGAAATTATAGAACCGTAGAATGTTTCCCGCAAATAAATGGTATCCTGCGCTGTGGGCCATCCTGTTGAAATCAAAGCCAAGCCATGTAAACGCTATTCAACTGAGGAACGAAAATGAAAACAGTTATGGCTCTTTAGCGCTCTCCATTGACGGTAAGGTTCTAGCCAAGCATCGACTTTGAGGAGATGTGAACCAATGATTAAACGTATCCGTACCAAGCAGTGACTTACAGTGGGTGTAACGACGTCTAAATAGCTTTCCGATTTTATCCACTCCACTTTATTGACGGAGCCGTTCAAGCAATAATGGGCCTCATCACTGAACAATATCTTTCGTTGAAAATGAGTAGTAACTTTTGTGTTCATGTGAATGATAAGTTCGTTCTACATAATCTTCCATAAAGTTCTCTTCAGCTCTAGCTGTGCACATGGGAAATGGACTCATTCAGGTCATAAATGGAATAAAATTAATTTGCTAAGATCCGCATGTAAAATATAAAATGGTGTGTCTTAGACTCTACTACAGTCAGCCGCTGAATGAGCGGCGCGGTCAAACTGCTGCCTATTTATACCCTCGGTGACGCAGCCGATCCTTATCTATGCAATAACGTCACTGCGACAATGACCGACCGACCGATTAGTCACAAAATTCACCACCCGAATGATATAAGCAGCCGTTTACGACCTTATTGATAGCAAACGACTACTTTATCTCTATTTAAACTTTAAGTGCTATATTTAAAAATATTTAACAGTGGTTAGTTCGATACATTTGTTTGTTCATTCAACAGGGCAGTGTTATTGTTTTTGTTTTTATATTATTTCTAATTGTTCCAGCACACACAGCCGAAGCCCCTTGTCAGACCCCCTTTTTGGTTAGACTGGTCACAATTTCGATACCCGATACAGAGAGCATTTGGCCGCGTACAAAAACGCCTGATGCTATTAACTCACTCAGGTACTCCTCAACACTATGGCATTTCGAAATAAATTTGCACAATTTACAAGCGTTGTTCTTGCGTAAGTCTCTCTATGTTTATTAGACTTGAATGTAATGATCCATTTTTGACATGGTAAAGTATCAATGAACATAAAAATATTCAGCAGACCAAGACCATTTAAATTATGGAATTAAAACTAAAAACATGCGAATTGCTTGGCAGAAGAATAGTTGTGGTAGCTTATTAGGCCCAGGCGCTCTCCTTAATGTTTATCTAATCTGGCTTCGAATCTCGGTGCCATTAAATTGTGATCTCATTAGATTGTTAACTGGAATTTCAAATTGTTAATAGCTTTTATGGATAATTGTACATTTAAGTGCTGAATACATTATAAAGAAACCTGCATGTTTGAGAAAAAAATATGTGAAGCTTGCCCGGGGCGGACTCCAAAACTCCCATAATATAAACACTTCAGTATTGAAAAGAGGCCTATGCTCAACAATAAGACAATTGTAGACTGTTTCTTTTATGAGGAAGTAATAACTGAGTAAGCGATGTATTTTAAGTCTAGATGCGACACACAATAATGATAGTATCACTTAGTGAATATTTTATGTATGCACATCTTCAAAACGATGGCATCAGTTTTATGGAATCGAATTCGTGAATCCTACGATAGTGCGTGTTTGGGTTGAACACAGAAGTTAAAAAAGGAACCATAACTCTAATTATGTTTAATGACTACAAAGAAAAATTCGTGTTAAAGTTTAAGATCTATTAAAGAGGGACAAAAAATATAACTAAATAACATTGCATCATTACATATGTTTATAACTACTAATAAACAAAAGCGCAACCGCTTTTGTTTATCTTTGTTTTGGTAGGGAAGATTCCACCCGACACTACCGAGTGTTTGACACCAGTTCCCGATTGAAGTAAACGTCCGAGACACTTAGCTTTGAGGTTACAATTGTACGACGTGAATTACGATATCTTTATTTAAGAAATTTTATCTGCTGTTTCCAGATGTATACTCAACCTCTCTCCAATTAAAATTTTACATACATGTTACAATTTTCTTATGAGTCAATCGTAACGAGTATATTCTATTGCTAATTTTTGTTAAGAAGAATTTTTTTATTATGTTTCCCTCTCAATATACTTATGTTTCCCATATTTAATATTTTTATTCAAAAGAAGACGTCAACAAAGACAAAATGGTAGCAGGAACACTAACGTGTCAAAGAACAGGGAAAAAGGGATATCTATCAATC
>DWIA01000145.1:0-13313 GCA_018248195.1 Archon apollinus
CCTTTCTTCCCCAACGGTTATCGGTTCTTCGAGCTATATGGCCGGCCCATTGCCACTTCAGCTTGCTGATCCTTAGGACCATGTCCTATATCCCCCCACATGAAAGGCACGTCTTTTATTTACTAATATATTATTTGTTAGGGGTAATTTATGAAGCAACATAGACGTATTTTTTTTATAACCGTAACGGTCGAAATTTTCCTGCGCAGTTGATAACTTCTGAATGTATTCGTAAATTATCGCACTCGTCAAAAATTGGCCAGGAGGACATCACATTACCCTACTTGCGCCTGTTATCGCTGAAGCTAAATTTTCGAGAATAAATTACGATTTGGTTTTAGTACAGGCATTATGATGCTAAGCAATCGGCAATGCATTGTTTACAATGCTAAATAACGCTAAACGTAGCAGTGGATGGCACGCAGAGTAGGCAATATCATTCTGTCAAATACATTAAGGTATAGTGTTAGTGGAGCTTACGCTTGCGGATATTTGATATAATGGGCGATCACTATCTTTTTCTGTAAACTTGTGTCGCTGATTTCGAAATATTTACTGGCTTGAGGCAGTATTTTTACGACTTCCACGTATTAGTTGTTAAAATATCTCGAAAACTTCAGTTTTTCACTGCTTTCAAGTTTTTAGAAGAACGAGTGATTATTTATGATTATGGTAACCTTCTGAAGAATTAACTTTTTCTGTGTAAGATAGTGACCAGACGTGCAAGTCGTTCACCCGATGATAAGTGCTACGCATTTCCGTAAAGGTTGCAGTATCACCGGCAACTTTGCTACACAGAACCTGTGTAGCAAGACACTGCGCTCGTTACCATGAGCACTCTTTGAGTGTTATTGTAAAGTTGTTGCCGAACTTATTAATAAATATGTATATTATCCTACTCTCACAGTGATTTTGGGTTTAGAGGTTATTATTTTTTCTTTATTTTCTCGAAAACGGTGCATTATCATAATCTTATAATGCGAGTGGTATTGTTACAATCGGGGAACAAAGCTAATACAACCTCTCCCCTCCCCTCCCGCCAAATCGTGCCAAGCTATTCTGAATTGTAACCGAATTTCCATTTATAAAATCTTTATGTAACTACGGAACAGTTTGAAAGCGATCAAACACGTGCAATCTCGTAGGCTCGTAGCTAGGCTGGGAATTTGTCCCAGGATCCGATTTTTTTTCATGAGAGATAGCGATCAGTGCAAATCATCAACGTGATGATAAATGCAACGTCTGACCATAACAAATGCTATTTTACCCATTCCTGTGTGGCACCACACTGCGCTCGTCAGACATCAAGTCTAAAGTCTTATATACAGAAAAAAAAAATCAGTTATATGTGCACACACTTGACGGCAGAATAACTGGAGCCTAGATGGATCCCTATTTAGAACAAATTCTTATTCTTTTCATAGATACGTGCATACATAAGTCACGCTTATTTCCCATTGCGGTAGGCAGAGACCACATCTTTCCACTTGCTGCGATCCTGACACACGTCTTTTGCTTCTTCTACTTGCGGGTACTGTTGACGTGGCCTTTTCTTAAAACAATTTCTATCTGATCGGGATAGGTTTGTCTACGTCTACCCTTACCGGTTGCCCATTCACACTCGCGTCATAAATCTGTTTTGTCAATCTTCTTTTATCCATCCTCTCTGTGTGTCCAAACCATCTAAGCATCCCTTTCTCTATCTTTGTTATTACATCTTCTACCACACCGCAACGTTCCCTTATCACTCTGTACCTTACTTTGTACATCAAAGTCACTCCAGCTATCCTTTCCGCTTTCATAAGATATAGAAGTGATAGAATAAGATTAGATGAATGTTTGCAAAACCACCGTGTGAAAAACTGCCCTTAGTTTTTAAAGTAAGAAAAGAAATAGTAGTGCATACTCATTTTCATTTTCACGGCAAATTAAACAAACTGAGGAGTAAAGTCACATTTTTATCTTTGTATATATTGATAGATCAAAGATGCATTTTAGTCACCCAGCAGTTATCAGACAGAACTGTTAAAGCATAGTAAAATATTTTTGGTCAGTCCTATAGCCTCCCTTAAAACTGTTAACAACCAGAAACCACAACATGCGCACTTTTGCTAATTTGTAGCAAACAACTGCAATATACCTCAACAACCTAATTTCCCGACCGAACCCCTATTTACTCTATCACGTTAGGCTCCCGTCTACTTCTAATCCAATTTTACCTGATGAGCTGTCTTAAATTTTTCAAAAGATTGCACAAACTAAGGATTTAAAAACATTTCCGTAAAATTATCGCAGAAGAAAACACGTCTACTTTCTACTTCTCTGCGTAAAATACACTGTAATTGTTATATATTTTAAAAACATAAAAACTTTTCACGACAAATTAAATAAAAAAAATCATTTTTAAGATGTTGTTTAACTCTATACGCAAACTATGAGCTTATAAAACTAATAAAGTATACTTTACTTTTATTGAATTATTGAAGTTAAAATGACATTATTTTCTTTTAATGAATTTTATTTGTTTTATTAGCTAATAGCTAGCATATAGAGTTAAAATGCCACAACTTTCAGATATAATTTCAATTACTGTGTTTACCAAGTTTTAAAATGAAATTAACTCTAAAATAACTCGTTAAAATCGATCTTACTCTACCTATGTAATTTTTTTTTACACAAGGAAGAACATTTCATAACGCTTTATTCCCTGTTGCCACTAAAATAGAAGTGAGTATTATTTTACATTGCGAAGCGGCCACATTCACTGCACTTGTAATTCTTGCAAGAACACAGCCAATTAGCCTTTTAATAAGACAAGAAACTGTTAACAAAATTTTATTAGACGTCTGCACGTCTAATAAAATTTTGTTAACATTAAGCGTTTCATTCTAGCAATTAGACAAGTTTATCATTATTTTTTAAATTATATGAAAATATGAAGTTTAAAAGCGGGAATGCGGAATAAAGCCCTTAAAAAGAAATTATTTTATTCAATACATGCTCCGCGATCTTGCCATCTGTGCGACTTATTTCTCAAATAGCGCAAAACAAGGCTTATTTCTGCGTGGTATCACACTGTCACACTGTGACATCAGTTCTTAAGTCACATATGTATTTTCGGTATCAAAGTTAACATGCTCATGATCTTATTACTGTTTTACATAAGGTGAGAAGTCGAACATTTCGTTTCATCACACTTATCAAAAAAATCAAAATCGATACAATAAAAAACAGTTCAGAAGTAAGACGTCGGAAATGAATCTAAAAACTTTTAATGCAAAAATAATCAAAAGAATTTCATGAACACTAAAAGTGGGACTCACTTTTTTAAGTTCTACCGTGTAATGGCGGCATAAGAAGACCCCACTATCACCCCATCTTGTCTCGTGGGTGTCGTAAGAGTTTACTTAGGGTAATGTCAGGGTAATCACATGGCTTCCGTTGGGTGGCGGATTAACCATCTCGAAAAATGCCAGACTTAAAATATACATATCGGTGACGGGCAGCAGCGTCTAAGGTGCGAGGCGTCTGGTAGCGCAATCACTAATCTGTCTGTCAAGCGTGGTGATTACTAATTTATTGAAATTGGCCTATGTCCAGCAGTGGGCTACTGACAGGCTGAAGAAAACGAAGAAGATAAGTTCTGCAACTTTAAATTTAAAGCGATTATAAAGTTAAGAAGGCTTATACTGAAATTATGAACTGTGTTTGCTTAATGTGTATACTTAATTTGGTTACGCTTTAAATATACTTTTGCGATTACTTAATTAAGTAACATGCAAGACACTTTCTCGTTCTTCATTATGGAATCTTCTCGAATATTTTTTGTATTATTTCAGTACTCTGTAATTACTTATGCAGATTTGCATGTAAGGAATAAAACGCAGCCTTTGGCGATAACTCGGGGCTTGATAAGACATCGCCTACTACTCCGCTGGGATAAATGTTGACAAATAATATGACTACTCGATTCAATAGAGTAAATAAAGTGCACTAGGTTTTCCTATTAATAGATTACAATAAAATTATGGTATTAAACTAAAAGAATGAAAATAAAATTAAAAAGGTTATTATAAAAAAAAGAATACATTACTGGTGGTAGGATTCCTTTGCAATAATCCGTCTAGGTAGGTACTAACCCAGAGCCAGTTATTCTGCCGTGAAAGAGTAGTGTGCAAAAATTACTGTGTTTCGATTTGAAGGGTACCGAGAGCTAGCTAATTACTGGACATATAAGACTTAAGAGCTGATGTCTCTAAGTAACAAGCGCAGTGTGGTGTCACATAGAAATATTCTGGGTAACACAGAATTTGTTATAGGCAGACGTTGCACTTACCATCAGGTGAACGTTTTGCTCGTCTCGCAACCATCTTTCATAAAAAAAACGTGGATGATAATAATACCTTTATTCTCAGGTTCACGTCGCGCGACCAATAATCATTAAACCATTTTCAATATGCATTTCAATGGTAAAGTAAATTTTGAAAACATTATTAAAAAAAGCGGATGTTGCCGAGTTCCTTTCGCCCATTTCTTCTCCAGACCTCTCTCTCTCTCAAAGAAACAGTCGAACAGTATAAAACAAAATAACACTTGACAAACCAAAATTTAATATTTTACATATTAAAAAGGTCTCGCATCCCAACAAGCATGTAGTATGTTACTGCAAATAGTGTTCGCATTATTTACATAATTCATCATTGTTACTGAACAGTGCACGTAACGCCCCACTGTCTACAACGAATTGGCATTCCTCGATCATAATGGATGAACAAAATTTTGTGACAAATTCGCTTGCATCCACTTGAATCCAAGTTAAAAGTAACAGCATCGATAAAGAGCTTGAAGTGGATATTTAGTATACCTACACATAGATTCAGTATACCTATTCATGGATGTATTAATAAATTCAGATTGAACAATAACTATATTATTTTTTAATAATTGACAAACAATTATAATATTTTAAATATACGGATATTTTTTGAGTCAAGGGGTTACTGGTGAAAATTGACTTATCACCTTGTCTGATACCACAACACAACAAAACAAAACCCCGAAAAGAACAAATGTCCGAGGGTTAAGGATAAAATGAAAAACACCGGCGACATTACAGGAAACTCCTAGTGAGGGTATTTGTCTTTAAAAAAAAGAATTTGCCTGTCTGTTTTACTTTGCTATGAATTTAAAAAACCTTAACATAGACCAGAGGCATTGAAATAAAAAGAAATCTAAGGTTCAAAGACATCCAGAAAGACAAATTTTACATCAAATTATAACTTTCCTCGAGTTATTTTTTTATGACTATATTGAAGAACTCTCAATGGTAACACAATTCAAATAAATAGAATAACCAAAGTTTTCTTTGAACGATATCAAAATAAATTGAGGCAATGTTGTTATATCAAACATGGAAATTTCTTTACGCTTATTTTTATTTTACGCTTATATCAATCTCTTGTTCTTAACATTGCAACTTAATTAAATAATCAAAGCGGGCTAAATGTTAAAGGCAGAGTTGCAGTTAGGTCCGCCATTACATGTTTTGTTTAGGTAAAACACTTAAGCTCCTCGTATTCGTCAAGCCGATGCCGGAATGAATATCCACTGGATTTCTTCGCATGCCAGACAAAGCCTTGCTTGCGTTGAGTTGCCTTTTAACTTCAACAAAGACTGTACATTAGTCCGAAGACGTGTAACTTGGTTCACCACTTCTAAACAAAATTGCACAAAACCATAGCAGCAATATCTTTAAAATCAGAAAGTGATTTCTATTCTGGAATCCGTCTAGTATTATCGCAATGATAGTTATTTTGCCGTCAGCAGCAAATTCCACTGTGTTTCAGTTTATAGAGCACTGAAGCTAGTGTAATCACAGCATATATCAGTCTTAAACAACAATGCCTCGTGGTGAAAAGGGCAAAGGGATAATCAACGAACTTCCCGTGCAAAGTACTAACATCACAGGTACAGTATGATCGGCGTAGAAGTGCTAATTTAGCTTAGGACAAGTCACACATTGAAGTTTCTAAAACCTTTTCGTCGTTCAATTTGTAAGCTAAAAACCCCTATTTTTACATGTCACAATTCCTTTTTTCCGCAGACTGTCTTGTAAACATATTAAAAGAATAAAGAAAGAGGCGGCATATGTCTGGAGTAGCCTTTTAGACACAATACGTAGCAATGCGACTTTAAGGCAATTAATATTACTATATAAAAATGGTATACGCTCTATAATAACGAACAAAGGCTGCTCATATCAATCAAACTCGATTGAATAAACTTCTAGTAACAAGGACTGAACAACGTGTGTCTCTACAAATACTTATGCACTGTAATATACAGTCAAGCACAAATAATTGTCTCATAAAATTTCTTAATTCCGAGATCATTGATCGATAGTCTGCCGTAGTCGGGTCCAGCAAAGATGTACTTTGGCTTTGTTCAAAGTCTGCACAAAGGTGACACCGAAGTGCAGTTGTCGTTCTTGCTGTGCAAATAGTGATAATCTGTGAGATGCCAAACAGACCTGCTTTGGCGAGAGAGCGCTCTTCTGCCAACAATAAAAAGAACTTAGTAATGCGCTACGTGCTGCCGAAAGCTTAAAGAATTTTAGGTATACCCAACATATACATACGAAGATTCAAAAACTACAACAAAAAATCAGAAAAAAGAAAGAAAGGCGGAAAAAGTATATAAACAAATCTGTCAGATCATATATTTTTCTAAAATACAATATAAAACTATATTAAAAGCGTCTATTGTACATATAATATTATAAGATACATATTGTAAACGATTGCAAAAGAATTATAGAATTAGAAAAGAAGTATTGTTGTTGTCTCGGCCTTATGCCAGACTTTTGAAATGATATCAAACGCTCAGGGGTGATGGCCTATTGGAGCTAGAATCTTCCCTACCCAAACAAAGATAAGCGAAGCTCACTTGGTCAATAGCGCTTGTATGTAAAAGCAAGGGCAGGCAACTCCATCTGGAATATCCTCACAACATCACAGTCCAAAACGTATCACCGTTTAATAAAGAATGCGGTTAAAGCATTAAAAGCACACCGACTGCAGTCTAAACAATTACAACAAGAATGCAGGAACAAAGTATTTATTATAATATAACAAAGTGATATGCCTGCCGGCATTCACTTCGTACTGCACGGTGACTGCACATTTTTAATTCTATACTTGATTCCCGTAAACTTTTTAATTTCTAATGTATTTTTAGTTTATTAAATTTAAATGTCTTCATCGAAGATATTAATGAACTTGTTAGATTTATAATTAATATTATATAAAGTAAAATTATAAATAAAAGTGTATTATCAATGTAAGAATATTAATTTCTTCGAGTATATGAGAATATTAAAGATATCTCAGAATTGTCATCTAAGTAGGTAGTAAGTTTCTAAATTAGGAATGAAATGATACAATGCTGAAGTAAATTAGAGGGTTCTTTATTTATGTATGTAATTCTACCACCGTTTCATAATGAGTTTCCTCTAACGGAGAAGAAATAGGCGAAAGAAACGTCGTGGGTATCCTCTCTGTTATTACAATTATACAATTAGGAATACTTGATTATTAAGGATTCACCATCACTAAATATAATCCGTCCTACAATAATTCACATGATTTACAGGGGTTTAAACATAAACTTACTGAACTTTGGTATAGTATCCGCCATACAAGAGTCTTCACCAATCGTTATACATCAATAATATTACGAGTATATAATAAACGGATAGAGTTTAGTTATAGTATAAGCACTTAATATCTGTAAATATCTAATGACGGTACGGTATAATCTGCCGCCCAAGAGAGTTCACCAATAGTTATATGTCAATAATGTTAATTTTAATATTAGAAATAACATCTTACCCTGTTGGTTGTTCGCATTTTGCTTGCTCGAAAATTACTGACCCGATCCCTACAACTCTCTGTCTTTTAAATTCCCAAATACTAAGTTTTAGTCAATAGAACTAACTTTCTTCGTTTTTTTTCCATAACTTTGATAACAATAGTTTAAAATGTATAGTTAATTGTTCTGCATATTTTAATGCAATTCATGAAACGTAAACAACTTTTATTCTTATTGTTAATGGTTATTACTAATTAAAAGATTCCACCCAGCACTACACTCCTTTTCTTTACAATTTTTTAATCATACCAAATATGAATTATTTTTGTTAACAATTTTAATAATGTTTATTTATGTATAGTAATTATTAATAGTCTAGAATTTATAATAATATCACATCTAATTACATATCATTAATTTTGTACTAATTTCACACGTTCGTCAACTTGTGACATCAGTTCTTAAATCTCATATGCCCATAATATATGTTTAGTATAAATACAATATCAGAATAGGGAAATAAAACAATCTGGATGGACGAACACGAGTACAGAGGACGTTCAATAATAATAGAGTGGAAATACGGTACGACCTTTCCTTCTAACAAATGGCCTTAATTGACGTTGACGGAATATCCGTCTGTTACTGAGAACCGCCCTGTTCACAGGCCGGCATACTGCCTGCCTCATCAATTCTGATTGAATTATAATTTGATTAATGATCTCTTATATTTACGTGGATATTAAACATGCATAAACTAAACTTTACGGTTCTACGGTATGAATATCCCATGGTCAGGGATACTGTATAACACTCGAAACGTCTGGAAATAAATAGTTAAAATAAACGGGAAAATTTAAGATGTATTATAAATTAATAAGTCATAACGACCTTTATAAACTATTGTCCCGTGGTTGGAGACATTCGTCCTCCCCTGACGGCATCCGATACACTGCAGCGACGTCTAGTCGCCACATTAAGAAGCTTAAGAAGTATTTCATACTTCCAATATTGCGCTATTGAAAGTTCTTGAATTCTTGAAATTCTTGAAGTAAAATGTGTCTGTTATGCTCTCTAGTGTACATAGGTTGATGATTTTGATTTTTTTGATAAGGTCCTTATATTAATAACATTAATATTATATATTAGCCCTCAAATAAATTATATTTAAAAACATTTCTTAGACATTAAAGAATTTCAAATATATTCCAGAAGTCTAATTAAACTTATCTAGTAATAAAATCTATAACTTGCGTAGATTTCACAAATACTTATTGAAACTGCGAGTATGCAGTAACATAATTAATAATAAATATCTATCGTATCTATTAAACCTACATTAATTGTATTAACCAAATTATGAAAATTATCTTTTAATCTTTAACCTAGCACAACATTTTCAGTTATATATTAGTTACGTAAGTTTAAAGTCATTAAACCATTAAAGTTTTTCAAGATTGGTTGCCACATCATCTTGATGTTTGGCATTTCATGGCATTCACCCACATTACTGTGTTACGGTTTGAACTACACTGATGGCTAGTGTAATAACTGGGCATATGAGACTTAAGAACTGATGTCTCTGGGTTACGAGCGCAGGGCAGTCCCACACAGAAATGTTCTGAACGACACAGCGCAGCTTAGGCGAGCCGCTTGCTCGTTTGGTCCAACTTCTTTTATAAAAAAGCAATTTAAATAGTGTGACGGTACTTATAAGTTATTTATTGTCTTATTTTTTTATAAAACAATCACAATTTTTTTACCAGAGGGATAGCAAAATGAACTCTATTATAGCATTGACATATAAAATGAAGTTATTATTATCAAAAATTTAATTTATAAATATTGAATGAAAGTGATTAATTATTTATTGGCAAGGCCAGCCCCGAAAATTAGTTATTTATGTTTTGTATCAATTTTGGGTGTTGTTGGGATTTGACCGCAGGACCAATTAATAAAAACCGACGGTCTTCAAGAGGTCGAATAAAGTAGTAGTGATACTAAAATATGGGGAAATATGGTATAATAGGTGGTCGTCATAATACAGTAGCACTCCTAGAATAGTTTGTTGTCGAGTCTATTGAAAACCTAATTTCAAAGATTCATTATAACATCGACTGATTCTTCTTTCTCTCTGCTTCTGACGTTATCGCATAAGGTAACACAGGACATCACCGAGGCCGAAAATCGAATAGGTTACGTAAAAAAAAAAATTTAGTTGAATGTTCTCGCGAAAAGAATAACTGAATCAAAGCAGGCATATTCAGGTGTCTTTCAATGAATTTTCAAATAGTTCGTATAAGACTAGAAATAGCGGATTCTGTAGACATTCCATTTCTAAAGCCATACTGTGCATCATTTAAATGAAGATATTCAGTACACTCTCCAACACCTGAGCCACGGTCAGTCGCTGAAATAGGTCTACAATGGGACTTGCAGAAGAATCTCCTATTTTATTTTTGATCACTGGAATAAAAACGGTTGATATATTTGCATCAACCGTTTTTATCCATCCAAATAACAACGGTTGATATTCATTGTTATCTAAGTGCAATAAAAATGCCTTAAATACATACATAAAGTTACGCCTTTTTCTCATAGGGGTAAGCAGAGACCACATCTTTCTACTTGCTAAGACCCTGACACACATCTTTCGCTTCTTCTATTTTCATGAACGTTAACATTCAAGCTCGTCAGTTGCGGGTAATTTTGACGTAACTTTTCCTTTACGTGACTAACATGATGTTCCCCTGGCCGAATATCGACCACGGCAACAACTACCAAACATTATCGGAAGTTCTTAACTCCGCAGTAGATATTATGGTAGTGTACGTGCAAACAGAGGCACTCCCTCTTCCCAAATTACCCGTGCTTGATGTAATGCCCATATGATAAGATCGGATGCAGTGATAGAAACACGGGGAATAACAATACAATGCGAGTTGCAAAATAAACAAGTTGTATTGTTGCGCTTATGTTGGCTCCGGCTGTTATTCGAACTGAGGATCCGTTGCGTAGGGATAAAGCGCTCTGACTTCCACACATACATATCTTGATGTCTCCTGTCTGCAGGCGTATCTATGTCGGAAAGTCAATGAAATAAGACTCGTAATTCTGTCAACTACAAGCACATCCCTGGTCTGACTTTATATTTTTACTGGTGGTAAGCTTCCTTGGAGGATTAGCAAGCTGAAGTGTCAATGGGCCGGCCATATAGCTCGTAGAACCGATAACCGCTGGGGTAGAAAGGTTCTGGAGTGGCAACCTCGTACCGGCAAACGCAGTATAGGACGACCCCCCCACTAGATGGAGTGACAACCTGCAGCGTTTTGCGGGAAGTCGGATGCAGGTGGCTCAGGACCGTCCTTTGTGACAATATGGGGGAGGCCTATGTTCAACAGTGGACTAGTGATAGGCTGAAATGATGATGATGATGATGAAGCTTCCTAAGCAGGAAATCGACTACATAGGTCGCAGGACAGTTGTGTAATTACTAGGAATTTGACACTTAAGAACTGATGTCTCATAGTGATGAGGGCAGTCTGTTGTCATACAGAAATGGTCTGGGTGGCACAGCATTTGTAATGCGCAGATGTTACGCTTACCATCAGATGAACGATTTACTCGTCTTGTCACTTTTATTTCTAAATTAAATATTTACATAATATTGCATTTTTAATTAATATTCGGAAAGACAGAAACGAGTTCAAAAACCTTTAGTTATGTAGTTGGAATATTAATATGTTCCTCCTGGATAACTGAGATATTAGATCAGTTATCAACAAGGACAACAATTTTACTACATATGTAGTGAGCCGTGAGTCGTAGCTGTTAAAGCTAGAAAGACAATTGATATTTTTTTTACTTTTTAATTACTCTTGTTTTTATTTTGATTTCATTTTAACGCCCATATTTGTACTGATTTTGATAGTTTTCATTCATGGAACCGTGGTGGCTCTTGAACTAGGCACTCGCTATTAATTTCATAGTAAGCGAGTGACCTGGGTTCGATTCCAGGTACCAGCACCACCAAAATTGCAAATTTTAAGTGCTGATTTACTACGAGATCGACAGTGAAGGAAAACATTGTGAAGAAAACTGCATGTCTGAGAAATAAAAAATATTTCGACATCGCATTCGCATTGGGGCAGTCTGGCGGAACCTTCCTAATTGTCCTTCTTTCAAATATGAGTCAACATTTGTGCACAAATCCAATTTGTTAATTTTCGGGTCTGGAAGTTTTGTGATTTTTCCCATGGCTCTAACACTGTATCGTAGCCGTCTTATTGCATGAGCGTTACATCAAACGCGGGAAATGTATGATAACTTTCCCGCGTCTGATGTAATGCCTGCCTGCTTTTACGTTTGTGGAGAGACTTGTGGCACTTTAATATCTCCTGCGGAATTAATAGTGCCGATTGTATTCAGAACTTATCGTCGTAGTCGTAAATCGGCAAGTAGGACATCATCATCATCTGAGAAATTATAGAAAGTATTTAATTTAATTATAAAACGTTGCCCTGAAGGTAAGTGCAACTTCTGCCCATAACAACTGCTGTGTCACCCAGAACATATTATATTGTGTGACATGACACTGCGCCCCTCACCCTGAGACATCAGCTCTTAAGTCTCAAATGCCCAGTTTGCCCAGATTGCCTAAATTACGCTAGCTCACAATGCCCTTCAAACCGGAACACAGTAATGTTTGTACACTGCTAATCCTACTATCAGTAAGAAGATTCTATAGCGTTGTTGTGCGCTCGGTCGCGAGAAGAACGTCACAGTGTCTCGAACACAAACACTCGCACGCACGCACATGCACGCGCACGCACGAAAGCACACAGATCTTCGAGCACACGTTCTTAGCTGGTGCGCAACGCGACGGTAATTTAGGAAAGCTATGTAAATACTACATTAATAACTTATAAACAAAATACTTATACATAAATATTCATGAATATTCAGAAAACTATAAAATATTTTTTAATATAAAATATAATAATTAATTCCACCGAAAATTACTTTCACCGAAAAAATCATACAAGCTTCGTTTCGATCGCCCCTCCTCCAACGTCACCCGTTTTAAGGCCACCCGTTGTAAGTTAACACGAATTGCAGCATTAATATTAAAGTAGCTGATGAAACACCTTGTCACATCAATGAAATTCGTAATAATAATAAAGTGTGATCGTGTTGATGGACCGGGCACAGTCGAGAGTATTTTTGGTCGACATTAACATCCCGTATGACGAGAACCTCGTCATACGGGATGTATGTATATGTATACGACGTACATCATGATGATGATATACGTCGAAACAGATAAGAAGACCAAGTATCTGGACCTGGCTCACGAGGTGACCGACTTGTGGGGTGGTGTGCCGACCGAAATTATTCCGATAGTCGTGTCTGCAAACGGGTTAATCCCGGTCAGTCTCTCGGGA
>DWIA01000146.1:0-13312 GCA_018248195.1 Archon apollinus
CACCCAGAGTGCTGAGGACAAGCGAAAGATTAGTTTGGACAGTTTGTGTAAGGTGAGGCTTCATTTATTTAGAGTTTCAGAGTTAGGTTAGTTCATTGACCTCGGTTCTTTTAACAACGCCAAAAACGCTTATTAAGAATCATCGCTTATTAAGATTTCAGAAAAAAAACATTTATGAAAGGAATTCTATTAATAAGAAATCTGTAACTTATTCCACTCAATCAGGTATCCATGGACAGAAGCAGTGGAAGGTATGTTAGTAATCCGACTGCGTGGTGCTGGTGGCAATGGTGTTGGGGGCGGCAGTCCAGGCGTCCGCACCGCTGTGAGGCTGCGCACGCCACGTGCTTGCCACCGCCACGCTGCCGCCGCCCGCAGAGTAGGCCTCGGCGGGCAGCATCCACCCGACGTTATCGTAGCAGACTTCAGCTTCCAGGTATTTAGAAGCCACAGCTAGCAGAGTGCTGCTCTGCAAGTGGCATCCGCCCATTGCCTTCGCATCAGAATTCGGCTTCCAAATATATAGAGTCCACATCCGGTAGGGGTCAAAACCTCTTTTTAGGTGTACAGAGTCGTATCGTGACAACGTTTTAGATCATGTGTACTGTTGTCTGTATAAAATACTATCTGATGCTCGCGACTACGTCCGCGCAAATTTAGGTTTTTCTAAATCTCTATATGTGTAAAGGTAACGAACAGACTGGCTTACTTATCTATAATGTTAGTATAGATCTTTCATAATAATTGAAACAGGTTTATATATATATTGAATATATTTTTCACAGGAAGAAGGTACGAGGATCTGGCAAAACACAACCGTTGTTTCTCAAGTAGTAGACAATCCAGTGACTCTAGAATTTCTTACGAAACATCGAGCAGTATTGTCTCCTAGTCTGCCTTACAAGTTGAAGGTAATATAATAAATCAGTGAAATATATAATACAATAAACACTTACACTACTATAGTTTCTGCTCACTAAACGTAATTTCAATATTCTTGTCTTTTATTGCTTAAATGCCTTAAAAGAAAGCTATTATTTATAGTTTATTTATCACAACTTTAGGTGAAAGCTACCCGTTGGGACGACAAACCGGCGTCTGGAGAGCGTGTGCGCGTGTGTCGGCGAACGGAACGCCGCTCCATCAACGCAGCGAACAACGCTACGTGTGTCGCTGCCCTTACCGATGCAAGAGGTATCGCGCGGGTCATGTTCACTGCGGACGACGATGGCAGCGCTTTCTATAACTTTGAGGTATTATTGCAATTTTTAGTAGATACGTAGTTATTGTATTTCGGTCTGAAGGGCACTGGCAGCTAGATTAAATTGGCTTATGAGACTTAATACCTGATGTCTCAAGGTGACGGGCCCCACAGAAATATTCTGAGTGACACAGCATTTGTTAGTGGCAAACCTCGTACCATCAAGTGAACGTTTTGCTTGTCTCGCCACTTTGTCCTATAAAAAAACATGGAAATAATTTTACTTATTTTTTACGAAGCTCTGTTTAATGCTGCTGCAGTAAAATGACGAAAAAATTCGGGGTGGTCTACCATCCATGTAACTGAGAGATGAAAAAAATAAAATTTCAGAGCACAAAAGCGGGTATCGTGAGATAGATCTTGAAAAATAACTTAAAAAGTTACTAGTCCTCCAATCCGCATTGGAGCAGCGTGGCGTACTCTTACCGGCTCCAAAACCCCCTCAGAAATAAGAGGGTTTGTCTCAGCGGTGGGACATTTATAGTCTGAGACTTTACTTCCTTTTTTTAAAATAACTACTTTATTTGAGCCTATAGTTGGTAAAGCCACTTCTAAAAAAGTCCGCCCTTATAAGTTTTGAACTTTAGTGTGGAAAACTCTGAAAAAAATTGGGGTAGTAGAACCTAAAAATACCTTAAACGAAAATGGCTTTGAAAAAGATATGTATAGTTTTTGAAATATGGGATATATTCTGTACGGCACCCTTCACTGTACGTGGTCCGACACGCACTGAGCGGATTTTTTTTTATTTGCTCTGACATTAAACTGTTAATCTGAAATGCGATGTATTTACAAATAGGCTAGCCTACACAACACGACAGCCGTACTGCAGCTAGCCGCGCGCGTGGCCGCGTCGCGAGCCGCGCTCGGTCCGCTGCGGGCCGACTCGCGCGCCGCCAGGACCTTGGTGCCGCTCTACCTGAACCTCGGCGACTTCACCGCCCCGCTCACCGTGCATTTCGTGGTACGTAACACTGATAGTTATACCGAGCACAACGGTACAATCGACGATTGACATGTTTTGACAACCGCGTGTGACCTAGTGGTCAGAGTACCTGAATTCTACGCCCGGGTCCTGTGCTGAAATCCCTGTCGAAGTCAACATTTTTCGGGTCTGGTTGTGTTATGCACGTTACATTGATGTATGTTAAACGCACTTACAATACAGGAGAAATACCAGTGTGGGGCATCTTTTTAACAAAAAGAAAACTGCCACTTTGCCGCACAGCACGGCGCTGCCCCTCCCCAAACTCCCAAGGGATCAGCGACATTCCATCGCTTGACCTGCCACTCTCGTTAAAAAAGAGCCCTAGAAATATTTATCAACGCAACGGATGTTCGGATAACTACGTTCAAAGATCCGTAACGGGACAGTGTTTCAATACTGACTGGAAACTTCTTGATGCTTTTAGGATAAGAGCACCTAATCTATACTGTTTGTAATGTCAAAATTACAACTTTGACATTACAAACAGACACTTTAATTTTACTTTTACTAAGGGCATATACAATAGTTATAAGAAAAAGGCAATTTTTAAAATTTTTGTCTGTCTGTCTGTCTGTCTGTTTCTTCCGGCTAATCTCCGAAACGGCTGGACCGATTTGAACGGAATTTTCACTCGCAGATAGCTGTTATAAGGAGTAACTTCAACTAATTTTATTTTCAAAATAAATATCGGGTTCCGCGCAAAAAATGAAAACCAATATTTTTATTTTAAATCATAAATAAAAATTCTAAATGCTTCTTCCGCCGAGCGAAGCGGACGGTTAACTAGTATATACATATTTTTGTTTAAGAACTTTTAAATATTAACACAAAAAGTTTTACATATTTGAGCATTATGTACAGAATACCTATATTATTGATAACATTAAAATAAAGGCTACTTAAGAAATAAACACCGCAATTAATATTATATTCTATAATATAATAATCGTTGGCCTAATATTTGCGTCTGAGCATCTGTTTCGTACATCTGTTAGTCAAATATTTCGCACGGTGAATTCGTCACGATAGTTCCAACACATCGTTACGACTCTGAGAACAAAGGCGTGATCGAATAGAGGACTGTGTTTTCTTACAGACTAGATCATCGATGTATTAAGTGTCGCTACACGTTGTACATTTCAATAACGAGACGGACTTGTTTAGTGTTGTTTATAATCGACTGGGAAAAAAATGACATCAGCAATTATATTCAACACCCGATCCAGTCACGCGGTCAACCGATGTGTATGTAAATGTATATAATTCTATCGGCTCATATCGGATTGGTATTAAGAAACTGTATCCGTGTTTGGTTGTTGAAGCTGGTGTCAAGAGGTTTGGTTCTTTTCTCGTACAGTTGTGGAGTATAAATGACTACTCAGCGGAGTTAGGATTGGTATGTAGTGATGATGCCCTCCTGGCCGATTCGACCACGGCGACAGCTCCCGAATACTATCGGAAATTATCTACTGCGCAGGAGATATTATAGTGCCACAAGTGTACGCGCAAACACATAAACACGCACTTGTCCTAACCTACCCGTGCCCGATGTAACACTCATGCTATAAGATTAGAGGTAGGGGAGGATGCAGTGTCAGAAACACAGGGACAATAACGACACAACCAGGCCCGAAAACCAACAATGCGTTTTTTGCACAAATGTTGGCATCGGCTGGTATTCGAACCCAGGACCCGCAGTGTAGAAGTCAGGTACTCTGACGATTAGGCCACGCGGTCGTCAAGTATGTAGTAGTAATATTGTAATATCTGTGGAGTATACTAATTATTAGTTCCACTTCCTATGGTTATTTTCTCTTCCTGATATTAAGGGGAACTATTCAGCGGAGTTATATGAGCTTATGATAATTTTAGTCACTTGATTGTAAATATCTGTGGAACATACTAATTATTAGTTCCAGATATTGGCTATTCAGACTTCCATCATGAGAGTTCCATGGATTTTTTATCTTCCTGCTATTAAAGGGAACTATTCAGCGGATTTATAGAAGTTTATGATAATTTTAGTAATTTGATTATAAATATCAGTTGAACATACTTATTATTAGATCCAGTTATTGACTATTCGGTTCCCATCATGACAATTACTGGTTCTTTTCTCGCCCTGATGTTAAGTGTGACTATTCAGCTGAGTTACAGAAGCCTACGATAATTTTAGTGATTTCATCAATCATATTGTATGAATTATAACTATCTATGCAAAACACTAATTGTTGGTTCCAGTTATTGGTTTTTCAAACCCCCATTATGAGAGTAAGTTTCCGACAGTGTGAGTGTTCCTACGACCGATAAGATTTTACACTGTATATGAAAAACTAAAGTGCCTTGCTGTTTGCAGAGATGACAGACTTCTGGTTGTCAACAAAAATATCAAATTCGGCCACAAAGACATCAGCATCAGTTTAAAAAATATGAATGAAAACGTTGTAAAGTAATTGAAGTAATTTAGACCTTGTTATTTATGGATTTAAATATAATAATTACGTAAAGGTAAAAGCATAAATCTCCACAAGGTGAACAGTGTAAGACAATTAAAGGATTAGTTATTATAAGATTTCCAATGTGTATGCAGATTTCATAGCTCAGGGTCTAGGCGCATGCTTTAAATTTGATAGTAAGCAAGTAATCTGAGTTTGATTCCTGGTGGCCGCAAAATCAATTATTTCAATTTTAAGTGTTTTTTAATGGAAAAAACTGACGAGACGTGTAAGTCGCTTACGCTGCACGTTTAAATGCAATGTCTGCCCATGACAAATGCTGTTCCATCAAAAACATTTCTGTGTAATAACACCACACTACGCTCGTCACCCCGTGACGTCATTTCATAAGTGTCATATGCCCAGTAATATTAGCTCACAGTGCCCTTCACACCGAAACACAGCAATGATTGCTCACTACTGCTTGACAGCTTAGTAAATGACACTGCGTTGATACCTTATGTACTATGTGATCCGTACACTTGATGAAACCATTACGAGTGATAGAGGTACCATCATTGTAAAAAAGTAAAGCTTCAGCTTGTAAATGCCCTACTGCTGAGCACAGGCCTGCTCTCATTTCTGAGAGGGTTTTGGAGCCAACAAGAGTCCACCGCGCTGCCGCGATGCGAGTTGGCGGACTTACCCTTGTCTATGTCCGTCAGCGACTCATTCCAATTCCACGATCTCGTGACCATCTTTGTAAAGTACAAAAGAACTTCGCCTTGTTAAATAAGCTTATAGCAGGTAATCGGTTTAACTTTTACAGTTCAAGTGCAAGAAAACCTACAGTAACGCATTACCTCATCAACCATTATTTTTTTCAAGATTTCTTGTAGATTATTTTCTTTTTTCTTTCTCCTTTATTGTGGGTTTATTTTACAAAATTCCACAGTCACAAACACCCACATCCGAAAGTGTAGGCCATAAATATTTGCCTCATGTGAGAATTCAACCCGCACCGGATAAGCCAATAGCTGATTACGTATGTGCTTTTTATATAATTAGGCAGATTCACTTGGTTTCGATTTATTTTTATTTAAAAAAGAAGACTGTTTCTATAAAATAAAAATAAAGATTCATAAATCAACCAGCTATATGATCACTAAACTTATACTTTTGCTGTTGGTGGTGAACAATAGACCAATAGTCTAATAAGACTAATGCAAAATACGAGTAATGTTTTGTATGCATAAAAGAAAGAAAGAAATAGTATATTTGAGACAAACCACTGTCGTAAACAACACCACATACATTAACAAGAATTACCAAAAAATAACAACAAAAGTACCTTTTTATTGCCAATCATTAAAATATATAAAACAATAAGTGCCTTTTTATCTGTCTGTACGAATTTTTCTTGATAAAAACTAACTATAATTCTGGTACCAAATATGAGACTATGTTTTATTTTGTTTTCGGTTCACCAGTTCCGAGGCTATAAAATTATTTGACAATATCCCACAGAACGCCTTCTATTGTATAGTAGCAGAAGTCTTGGTAACTCCTAACAGCGTGTCTAAACAAACCCAAGGTCCACGCCTACAAAGTCGCCTAGTAAATCGAGACCGGTATTGTGAATCGTAAAACTGCATGGACATTTCATCATCATCGTCATCATCAATTTGTTGATGGTCCACTGGTGGAAATAGACCACTCGATAGACCACTTTCACATTCGCATGTTGTCAACAATGTTCAACAGTATCTAATCGGTCAGTATGTGAGCCTGTTGCAAAATAATGGCCGTGGAAGTATCTCACTCTTCCCGAATACTACCATCAAACAGTACTACGAGTACAACGCTGTTACAATGTGTGTTGTGAATGATGAGAGATGGCGACCAGATTACTGATAACAAGACACTATAGTCTTCAGGTCCACGATGACAACATATTATAATGTTTTAAAAATTGCCATGTGATTTTTCTTCGTAATGCTTATGCAAAAGCCTTTTTTGTTTTTTATTTAATTCACAGTTCACACTTCATAAATTAGGCAGACCTAGATATTTTTTATTGCCTACTGCTACCGAATGGCTTCATAAAACATATAATGATAATTGGCCACCAATGTATGTTGTTTTTCTTTTATGTTCTCTATTTTTTTTGTTTTGATTTTCCATTGTTGTGTTTTAAAGAAATTGTTAATCCATATTTTTGTAAGGCTTATTTTAAATTTTATGTTGGAATCGCATTTTAGTTTGAAACAAATGTTTGTATGACCTACAGGGTCTCGGTGATTGTGTACGTTTAATTTTTGTTTGTTAATAACAGTACAGGTAAAACCCATTTAAATACAAAATAAAAAGGTCTCGGAACATATCTTTATCACAATAAATCATAATTGAGTAATTCAGTTTCCCAATACTTACAGATAATCCAAGTGAAATCGTAAGCTATCACTAGCGCAAAATACGCAGAAGATACAAGAAAGTTAATTATAATATTTGCTCGATGTAGATATGTTTAAACCAGTCGCGATTTCTTTCACTATCGATCGTAATTTGACACACGCTAACGAACAAAAAAAAATTGACGCGTGTTGTTGGCCTTTGAAAGGCAAACTTTTTTTTGTTAAGAAAAGATAACACGCGGTGTTGAAATATCATGTTTAATTATTATTACATTGACATGGTGTGATTCGAATCTACCACACCATGTCGTCCCGTGGGTATCGCAAAATTCAACAGATGTAATATGTGAGTTATAAGATTAGCTACAGCGTATTTTTGGAACATCTACATAAAAAATAAAGTTACCAATCCACATGCCAAGCATAGCAACTACTGCAAAAGACCCCTATGTGAGAGGTAAGCAAAGAAATTAGAATATGACCATTTTTTAAAAATGTGTAGTATGATCTTAGCCTGGCGGCTTCGGTGTAAGAGACTCGCGAGTAGGAGGCCCGCGAGTAAGGGAATAAGACCATATTTTGTAGCTGTCTATGAGAAAGGCCTAATATGTTCACCGGTGGACGTGCCATAGGTACGTTAATAGAAGAGAGGAGATCAAAGTTTGAATTTTTTTATTGGCGAAAGTGACGAAACGAGCAAAACGTTCTCCTGATGATAAGTGCAACACTTTCCCATAACAGATGCTGTGTCACTCACAACAGTTCTCTTTGAAACCACACTGCGCTCGTCACCATGAGACATCAGTTCTTAAGTCTCAAATGCCCAGTGATTACGCTAGCTCACAGTACCCTTCAAACCGAAACACAGCAATGCTTGCACACTACTGCTTCACGGCATAATAACTGGCCCTGGGGTGGTACCTACCTAGACGGATGTCTGCTTAGAATCCTACCACCAGTAAATGTATGTATAATATATAATAATTAATTCCATCTGGTTATCTTACCTCGCCTTCCAAAGCGCGGTAAGTTTCTGTTTTACAGTCCTAATGAGATTTTCTCCCTGTGACTCCTATTTATTTATGTGCTGTAGTCAGTTTGTTTTGTTAGAATAATTTGGTAATATACCAATGCAATAAAATATATGATTCGACTCATGTGAGATGATGTATGACCTCTCTAATATTTAAATTTGTCTCGAATAAAATATAAAAGGTAGTGACATGTATTATCATCATCATCATCCTCTTAAGCTTTGGACATATACCTCATCCAGGTGGGAGGATTCAGATGTCTGAATCGCCAAGCTTGACAGCCGATCGCTCGACCGATGCCAGAATCTTTGCACTATAGACGTAACCGCCCGTCGCCTATCTGGGTAATTTAACTTTTTAAATATGCCACATATTTAAGATATTGTTTAGTCCACTATCTATCGCAGACGTTGCGAGATCTTTTAAGCGTTTTCCTTAGTCGACAACAATGACATAGGATGGGGTATTAGATTATCTTATGCCGAAATACGCTTTAAATAATAAATTATTTATTTATATTACTAGTTGACCCGTACAAATATTTCGCACAGTAAAATACTAATTTTAAACAAGAAAACTTAACCCTAATAAATAACTATATATAATTTTTCGTCATTAGCAGGAAATGTTACCTTCAAAATGATGGCTTACTGACAAAAACACCTTTAAGAAAAATAGATAAGATCACATTTAATATTAAATCGAAATATTGTTCATAAAATGGCTTGATAAATATGGGCAACTATAATTTTGTATATCGATTTTTAGTCTTTTTTGAAGTGAAAACTTCTTTAAAATCATTGTGATTCAAAAGTCTATAAAGCGAAAAAATCGGCAGACATCTACAAAAAATCTATAAGATTAAGCTTGCGAGAAATGAGATAGAATACAGTTTCCTATTATCTCGGTCTCCTATTTGTGTGGTGCTTCGTAGCCTCCTCACTCATGTCTACTAAGCGTTGTACATATGTGTGCTTGTGTACGCCTGCATATTGCCGAGCCGAACTACAACGAAAGAGAAAAGTTCGTTTTCTGAAGTTTTCACGTCTACCGCGTGTGAATTGCACACATGTTATATTTATTACTTCAAGCAAAAATTTCAATTTGAAGTGCTTAATTATTAACGTAAACATTATCCATGCGTGCTTGTGAGTGTGCTTGTGCGTATGCGTGTGTACACGCACGCGGCGCGTGTGTCTTGTCGATTGGTAAAATTTGATGATAATATGAAATATTGAAAAATATAATTGTTTCTTTAACCTTATAATTTCTGCAAAACGCTATACATTATGTAGTGATTAAACTGCTTTAATTTTAAACGGCGGTCATAAACCTGTTTTATTTTTAAG
Source organism: Archon apollinus (assembly GCA_018248195.1). Classification (NCBI taxonomy): domain Eukaryota; kingdom Metazoa; phylum Arthropoda; class Insecta; order Lepidoptera; family Papilionidae; genus Archon; species Archon apollinus. The sequence continues at coordinate 9,482 of DWIA01000146.1, forward strand.
TCGGTACTAAATAAAACAAAACATTACAGTTGAAAATATTATCATAAGCATGATTAGTATTTGCATCTAAATCCACAAATTTTATAATTAAAAATTAATGAAAATGGACATGATACGACTAAATAATTCTTAACATAGCACCATAAAATAAAACATCGTCCAACAGAGTCCTTTCAACATAAAGTACAATTATTATCCCTAAATTTTACTTTCCTCATTTCTGTGAGCAAGTTACGTGCAGTACATTATGTAACATTCTTCTACGTTGTCGTTTTATTACATTATAAAGAAAATTATTGTCGACTTCGAAAGGTAAAACATATTTTTTTGGTTTTTAGTATTACATTTCATTTGTACATTATTTCTTTTTACGCTTTTATCGTTTTTGCTATACTGCAGTACTTATAAGTATTTGAGCTTAGTTAAAGGATGTTTAGTATTTTTTTCTACTCAAAATTATACAGTGTTAACTTGATGAAAATAATTACTTCTGTAGCTATTCTCATTATTTTTCAATGATGATGACGATGTACTTGGCCGAAATCAAGCTCACAGTCAGTTTTTGGCCTCCATCAGAATGCATCATCTGCTATTTTTATAATACCCTAGTTGTTCTATGAATCTAGGTTAATAGCACTGAAACCTTTTATGGTGGAAATTCTACGCAATATCATCTGTGTGTCTGGATGTAGTTCTAGATGCAGTCACTGTAGTTTATATGGGAAAGAATTTTTGCTTGCATGGGAATGAAAATTTTGCGTTTGAACAAAAATATATTTTTTTTCCACATAATTTGTGGAATAAGCGTATAGCTCGTGCTTCAGCCAAGGCAGTTTAGCCAATGATCCCATATGAATCACTTATTTTTAATAAAAACATTATCTAAGGTTCCTATTTGATTGAGCGACGACCTGCACAATTTTGCGGGATGTCGATGGATACTATTTGCCCAGGACCGTGTTTTGTGGCAGTTACGGGGGAGGACTATGTCCAGCTGTGAATTTGTGATGTGCTGAAATTTTGACGAGGATGTCGAAGGAATTTTTTTTTATACAATACTTAGTTCATAATAAAATGGTGCAAGTATGTTTCTATAAAAATAATAAATAATTCAATTATAATTCATAAAACAAAATATTAAGCCTTATCAATGGAATAAAATTAATTCGCTAAGATTAGCATGCAAAATATAAAATGATGTGTATTACCTAGTTTTTAAAGAGCACTGACCGCCCATCCACAATAGAGTGCATAAGCAAACTAGTACTGCCACCGCGGCAGCATTACAAATGTAGTTCCACTTCTCCCAATTCCGATCTTTCTCCCTACCAACCTTTAGCTCCCCTACAGGCGATCGGAATAAATGGTGAGTCATCGGTGGATCACGGCTATAACTCAAGTAGTAGAAACAGAAAATAATTACTAACTTACTAAAAAAATAATGGAAAAGGTAAAATAAAATAGCCTATAACACTTATGGAATCATAAGGGACATTTAAATAAGTCATCAAAATCCGTTAAATAAACTTTAAGTTAAATCCGTTCAAACCTAGATACACAGAAATTATATATTTGAAGTATAGAAGTATTGATGTCATCACCATCATTTTTAGCCTCTACACAGACCACTGCTGAACACAGGCTTCTTTCAAACCAGGTGTAAAGTACAAATAGTAAAGTTCATCTTATTTTTGAGAGGGGTTTCGAGCTGTGAATGGTCCGCCACGCTGCTCCAATTCGAGTTGGCGTACTTTACATGTCCTTGAAATCTTTTTGTTTCTGACACATGCAGATGTACTTACGACGTTTATCTTCACCGCTGAGCTTGTGGTAAAATCGGCACGTATAATTTCAGAACAATTTTAGAGATGCCGGCACCAGGGATCTAACTCAGGTCACTCGCGTATTAAATTTAAGGCGAGCGCCCGGCCCCGAGCGACCACGGCCCGACGCGCCAAACTAGGTGGATTTGCCATAATTGCCACGCTAGATAACCGCGAACCTCTAATAACTTTTTAATATTTTTTTTAATGTTGATGATATTATATATCCAGGGAACATTTTGGTTACCGGTTCAACGGGTCTTCGATAGGGTATTTTTAAAGAATTTTTACAAAACCTATTTCATATTGGTTACACTTTGTTGCGTTAAGCCGCTTCAATAGATAACCTCTTCAAAACCCTTTCGTTTTGGTTACCCGTTCAAGGGGTTTTCGATAGGATTGGCTTAATAGTGTCATCAAAAACCCATTGCTTGTGGGTTATTCTAATAAAGGGATACCTGTGCCGAATGGGTTACCTCTTCAACCATTGTAACAGGGTAACTCTTTTCTACACCAGATACTATAATTTGATTTATCGTGGCTTTGCATAAAATCCAAAACTGCATGCATTTGGCTGTCAAGTCTCGAGTCAACAAAGCATCGTCAAGGCCATAGTTACTCGGTAAATACGCGACTATGGTTATTAAAACACTTGTACTAAAGCTTAATTTATTTTTTTACGGGAATTGGGATAGTTTCATGTACGATCTTGTTTTATGTATTAAATGATATGTGTCTCGCTCTGCACATTTACCGCTTGGTTTATGAGAATATTTATTCCCTTTCGTTTAAACTTTTGTCACTCTCTGAAATATATGAGTGTCTTCAAAAATATACACAAACTGTAACGGTGTGGGCCAAGGAACCTAAGATGAGAGATGACTACGTACACATTTAATTAAAACTTTTTTAAATATTCGGATGAATTTTAATGCATCAAAAATTTTCCTAACCAGATATGTCTCTCTAAATAGTTATGATAACACACTAATTCCGTTTTTAGATTTATTATTCTCATAATAAACTCAACAAACCTTGTCCATAATAAACAAACCAAAAAGTTTATGGTTATTTCCTAAAAACAGTCAACTTACTTAGTTGAGGACCGCGAAGAGTGCCGACATCTTAGAGACAGCAACACACTCGTTTGAGAAACAACCCAAGAGCAAAACTCGTCCGACAGTATTCCGACGATATCGCGGACGTCAGTCTAAGCGTGATTAGTATTGCTCTTCAACGGCTTTTGGGTGCTGCAAATTTGGGTGGTGCTACAGTCACTTCAGTGGTGCCAAATTGACTGTTATAGTGCCACAGTGATGTGAAAAGCTTGGCTATCTAAGTACACAACCACAGTACGAAACCGATATAATTACAGAATGATAAAAGACCGTCTAGGTTTCAAGGTGAACATGGACAAGACGAAGATCATGTCACACCTATACTGGTTGGAGCGATGACTCGCGGAGGGTAGCGGGATCCGAAGCACGGTGCTCCGCTGGCCGACCGCAGGTAGCAGGGGGTCTAAAAAGTAAATTAGTACTACTCATGAAAGGCTGTCCCGCCAACTAGCGAAAAATCCCAGGGTGGCTCCTTCGTGCCGGTTAGCGACCGGATATGTATTCGGCTGGTCCCACAATCTCCAGGCCAAGTTCCCGTAGAGGCATTAACTCTGATCGTGTCGTTGGGTCATCATCGCAACACCTCGTTCAACTGCCTTCCTCCATTCCTATTCACTCCTTTAAATGAAAAGGTCAGGTCAAATAGAGGAGGTTAAACAGCTATTGCACGTCCTATCATTAAAAGTGCTCGTATCAAACATCCGCGGATTGCAGTCTAATCTCAACGCAGTCCATATCAATGTCTTGAGACTTAGAAGCCGCATCTACTTTTCCTGACAGAGACGCAAATCAGATGCCCGTTTAAATGCGGCGTACCTTATCTACCCTAGGTTCACGCTGGAGCATAATTTTCATCCTTATGTCGGAGTCTGTGTGTACGTCAGCAATGA
>DWIA01000147.1:0-13299 GCA_018248195.1 Archon apollinus
AATATCAGGACTTAGTTCCTAGTCTTAGTTCCACGGCTTCATTAAGTGTAGTTATCGAAGTATTGTTCTTCAATAAAAGAATTATCGAGACACTTCAGAGTTTTCCTTCAAAGAAGCACTGAACATTCGAGATATTCCTAGAAGACCTCATCTTCGATTTAGTAGGCTATTGTGGTGTGAAGCTCGACTACAGACTTCGGGAGTCATAAGATAATTACTCCATACACCTCTAACCTCAACTACTAGAAGACGTGAATCCACATAAATATTTGGAAGACGGGCCATTGTGGTGTGAAGCCTAACGTCAGACTTCGGGAGTCATAAGATAATTACTCCGTACACTTCTAACCCATACCAAGCTTGGGTTCGGACCAACCCTAAAAGGTGCCCTGGTGACAGCAAGAGCCTATACGTCCTGTCGAATCTCCTAGACTTTAAATCAACTAGTCCGAGGGATCCGACACATTTTTGGTGACAGCGGTGGGATAACGTCCATAAACAGCGGAATTCTTCATCGATTGGTAATCATCGTCTCCAACCGACGGAAACACCCGACTTAACGACGTTCCCGATCGACAGACTATTGATCCATCACGAGAAGACTTTCCAAAACGTTGGACTGCAGACTTCCAAGACTTCAAGAGTCGGAAGGCGAGTTTCAACTCTTCACTGCAAATTGTCACAAAGGTCAATCACGTGTGAAGAATAGCTACTCCAAGAACACATTGGAAGAATACGTCATCTTCAACACCAGGTGAGTTGACCGTTATTTTCATCCTTTGACCTTCCCTTAACCTTTTATTTTAAAACTCCTTTCATAATGTCTCGGGGAAGTCAACCAATCCAAGACCCTAGGATCACAGAATCCGATACTGATGATGAATTATCAGCAGGTCTTCAAAAATTAAACATAAATACGTTATTCAAATTTGTCCAAAAATTCGATGGGGATCGGAAAAATTTGAAACACTTTATCACTACTACTAATAGTGCTTTTGCACTCGCGGCCCCCAATCAAACTGAAATTCTTTTACGGTACGTAATTTCACAAATTTCTTATAATGTTATCAACGACATTAATATGCGAGAGATAACATCATGGGAGCAACTTAAACAAACTTTAAAAAATTACTATTCCACAATCAAAGACGTCTCACAGCTCCATGAGGAATTGGAGACAATAAGACAGGCTCCAAATGAGTCAATAACTGATTTTTTCAAACGACTTGATAAAATCAAAAATGATTGCATCGCGGCTGAAGAAAATCAAGCCGATTGCCCTGACGAGGTCCCAGCTCTTAAGCGTGCTATTCAAAAGACAGCTTTACGAAGGTTTATCCTTCACTGTCATCCCGAAATCTCTAAAATGCTTAGGGCTCGTGATGTAAAAACCTTGAATGAAGCATTCTCAATAGCCCAATCCGAAGAAAAAATTATGAAATTAAACCAACCCAAAAGCTACCAATCTTCGTCTAATTATTGTAGTTTTTGTAAACGTACTGGGCACTCTACTCGCGAATGTAGGAAGAAACCGAGAAAAGACGAAAAATCAAATAATTTTGAAAGACCAAACTCGTCATACGATCCTAGTAAGTTTTGCAAATACTGTAAATCTAAAGGTCACGATTTTTACGAATGTAAACGTAGGAAATATTTTAATGACAGAACTAAAGAACAGAAAAATATAAATCAAATTGAACAAATTGAAGACGATTCGCACATTGCAGGTACCTTTCAAACAATTTGCCTTATAAACAATAATTTTAAAACGTTAACTTTCGAAAGTAAAAATTCAGATAAACCGATACAACTGTTAGTCGATACCGGAGCATCATTATCACTAATAAAGCATACTGCTTTAAATCCAAAGAAAACTTACTTAAATGAAAAAGAAAAAGAAAATATAAACGGCATAATTCCAAATCAATCTGTTACTACCCTAGGTACTTCAAATATTAATTTACAACGTGAAAATTTTGAATCGAATCCCAAATTCCACATCATTAATGCAGCTAAAATCATGACATCTTTTGACGGAATTTTAGGAGATGATATTCTAAAATCACACAAATCCAAAATTGACTATTTTGAAAATGAAATAATACTCAACAATATTCCATTAAAATTTGATAACCAAATTAACAATATCAAAATCCAGAATAATTTTTCAAAAAATAACGAACAAAGAAATCAAAATATCAACGCTAATGAGAGACTAAATAAACTAAATGAAAATTTAAGAATTGATCATATCAGACAAGGCAAAGAGGAAATTAAGACAATTTGTCAGAATCATTCTGATATTTTTATGTTGCCAGGAGACAATTTAACTTATACTAATATATTAAATCATAAAATTTCTGTAAACAATAATGCCCCAATCCACACCAAAACATATCGTTATCCGAAAACACATGAAGAAGAGGTCCAAAAACAAATAAAGAAAATGCTTGAACAAGGAATAATAAAACCTTCTGTTTCCCCTTGGTCAGCCCCTGTTTGGATAGTTCCCAAAAAAATTGATTCTTCAGGAGAAAAAAAGTGGAGACTAGTTATTGACTATCGCAAACTTAATGAAGTAACAATTGATGATCATTATCCTATTCCTAATATAGAGGAAATCTTAGACCAGCTAGGCAATTCCAAACATTTCTCAACTTTAGATTTGGCTTCAGGATTTCACCAAATAAAGGTAGATCCAAAAGACCAAGAAAAAACGGCATTTACTGTTCCCTACGGTCACTTTGAATTCACTCGTATGCCTTTTGGCCTTAAGAATGCTCCGTCAACATTCCAACGAATGATAAATATCGCATTAGCGGATTTAATTGGCAAAGGAGTATTTGTTTATATTGATGATATTGTTATCCATGCAGAAAGTCTAAGGAAACATAATGAAATCCTTACACAAGTATTTGAGAAATTAAGGCAACACAACTTAAAACTTCAGCCTGACAAATGCGAATTCCTTAAAGAACAAATCACATACTTAGGACATGTTATAACAAAAGACGGCATTTCCCCAAATCCTGAAAAAGTAAAAGCAGTAAAAGAAATAAAGACTCCTAAAAACCCTAAAGACATTAAGTCCTTCCTAGGCTTAGTAGGATATTATAGGAAGTTTATTCAAAACTTCTCAGATATCGCGAAACCACTTACCAAATTATTAAAAAAAGATACAAAATTCGAGTGGAACGATAAAGCTCAATACGCCTTCGAAACCCTAAAGGGAATTCTTTCCGAAAATATAATTCTTCAATTCCCAGATTTCAATAAACCATTTTTATTGACCACTGACGCGTCCAATGAAGCTATAGGAGCAATTCTCTCACAAGGAGAAGTAGGAAAAGACCAACCAATCTCGTACTATTCTAAAACTTTGAATAAAGCCGAACAAAACTATAGCACCACGGAGAAAGAACTTTTAGCCGTAGTAAACGCGGTAAAACATTTTCGTCCCTATTTATTTGGCAGAACGTTCACCATAATTACAGACCATAAACCCCTCATATGGTTACAGAATTGTAAAGATCCCTCCAGTAGATTAATAAGATGGAGACTAAAATTATTGGAATATGATTACAATATTATACATAAAGCGGGAAAAACTAATGTTAATGCAGACGCTCTCAGTAGACCAATTCATATTCTTAACCAAAACGAAGATTTTATGAAATACAACGAATATTATCAAGATGCAATCATAACGGAACCACATGACGTAGAGAAACCTATTAATAAAATTCCGGTTCTAGTACTATTAGTTTCGTGCGATGCAAATGAAAATAATTTAGGAATCAACTATATTAAAGAATCCTTTCCAAATAAAGACTTAAAAGGACAAATTAAAGAAGTAAAAACTTTGGTAAAACCTCAACAAAGAATCTTCTTAGTTTATATAAAGGAAAGTTTTATAGATGAAATCGAACCTCAAACACTTTTTGAAGCTTTAAAGAATCTAAAACTTCTTTTACAAATAAATGAAATCAAAAAATTCACTATTTCAAAAATAGACGATGAGATTACAAATGAAACAACACAAACATTTTATTGTATGCTTCAATATTTATTTAAAGATTTCGAATATAGCTTATTTAGTGATAGACGAATAGAACTAAAAACAACTGACGAAATTAAAGAATGTTTGTTAGAATACCACGATCATCCCATTTCAGGACACCAAGGTTTTCAGAGAACCTACGACAAAATTAAAAAATATTATTTCTGGAATAATATGAAAGACGATATTCAGAATCACATAAAAACTTGCGAAACGTGTCAGAAATCTAAAACAAATTTTAAACCGAACAAATCCCCTATGGAAATAACTTCAACTTCATCTAGATTTAACCAAAGGATAGCATTAGACATTATAGGTCCACTACCCGAAACAAGAAGTGGAAAGAAGTTTATTTTAACACTGCAAGATGATCTAACAAAATTTATCCAAGCTTTTTCAATGCGTACTCATGATGCAATTACAGTTGCAAAAAAATTCCTCAAATATTGCACAAATTTCGGTTTTCCCGAAAGCATTCTTTCCGATCAAGGAAGAGAATTCATTTCATCAACCTTTAAAGAATTCACGAAATTACTAAATGTTAGTAGAATAACTACAAGTCCCTATCATCCACAGACTAATGGCTCTTTAGAGAGAGTTCACCTGACATTAAAGGATTATTTTAAGTGTTATGTCAATGAAAATGAAAATAATTGGGATATGTTTGTAAATCAAGCAGTATATGCTTACAATTCACACATTCAAAAAAGTACTTCCTTCACGCCATATGAGCTAGTCTTTGGACAAGACCCAAGAATACCCAAAAATCCTCGAACTAGAACCTATAATGAATTCTTCCAATTAATAAAAAATAAAATAACTAAAATACGAGAAATTGCTAGGGATGCCCAACTTCAAGCCAAAACAAATTCAAAACAAGACTACGATAGGAACCACAAACAAGAATATGAATTTAAAGAAAAAGATAAAGTCTTAGTGTACGATGCACTATCCAAATCCCAAAATAAGAAATTAAAGAAAAATTATAAAGGTCCTTACGAAATAATTCAAATCCATACAAATAAAACGGCGACCTTAAGAATTACTCCAAATAAAACTAAAACATATCATTTTAACTTATTAAAACCATATGTTGTTCCAGGTACCCAAAATGAAGAAAATGAATAAACTAATCATATTCCTTTCTATATACATAACCCTTATAACATGTTATAAAATTCACCCTATAGAGAAATCAAGCGGAATATTCTTTTACCACATGGGTACAGTCAAATTGAGTAACCAAAGATTTACGTTACTAACATTCAATAATATTTCCCTCATAAACGATAGACTTAAAACAGTAAACCAATTTCATCTTAAATCATTAAATCTCTGTACCAAGTTGTCGAAAGAACATTTACAGTCCCATTGTAGTACGTCATTAAAATATATAAGAAATGATATTAAAAGCATGATGAATGATTACTTAATAATTTCTCATCAATATCAAAGCACTCATACTTCAACTCGTTTTAAGCGCGGAATTATCAATGGTATAGGAATAGCACTCAAATGGCTCTTCGGTACACCAGATGCAGACGATGCACAGTTCTATACGGATTCAATCAAAACGTTAATGAGTAATCAGCGCGAAGTAGAAACATTAATGAAAAGTCAGGTAAACATAATATCGTCCACTATTACAAATTTCAATCATTCCATGTTAACCCTTCAAAATGATATAAACATAATGAATAGTAATCTCGACAAATTCAATAAATTTTCCGAACAAACGGCAAATAATGAAGAAAAATTAAATTTTGAATTTGATATAATGGATCACATAATATTACTCACAGAACTAGTAACGGAAACGCGAAGAATCTTAAACGAATATCTAGATTCCCTAACATTTGTATCCAATGGACTAATGAATTATAAAATCCTTACTCCAACCGATCTTAAAGACGAATTAGAGAAAATTCAATCACATTATAATCTCCCTATGGAACCAAATATGGATAACGTATATAAATATTATAAAATAATCAAACCAAAAGCATTTTTAAAAGATAATCTCTTAGTAATCTCTTTCGAAATTCCAATTTCGAATTTAGAGCCATACAATTTATATCAAATGTTCCCTCTTCCAACTCCTCATAAAGGCAAACCTGAATTCCTATCCTATATTGAACCGTATAAACCATATATCCTTATATCCCAATCAATAACGGTCTACTCATTACTCAACGACTTGAAGAAATGTCAAGAATATGAAGAGGATAAATTCATATGCGAAGAAATATCAATTTCAAGAAGAATAGATCACCCTCAATGCGAAATTCAACTATTCTCTACGAAAACGCAGAATATTCCAAAAGATTGTCAAATAAGGACTATCGTCGCTGAAACTGAAATATGGCATCCGCTTCGCCACAATCAATGGTTATATATCCTTACAAAACCAATGACAATCTCAGTTCTATGCTATAAAGAAGAAACTAAAGAAGAAATCATATCAGATATAGGAATATTAGAACTAGAGAAAAATTGTAAAGCCTATACTGATTACGCGATTTTAGAAGCTCAAGCAAATTTAATGACACAAAACTTAACAAATAAAATACCATTAATCGATATTACCGAAGACGAATGCTGTATCAAATTAAGAGATAATATTACCGAAGAAATTAAGTTAAACCCAATAAAATTTTCAAACTTAGACCTCAATGAACTAAAATATGCTCAACATAAACTTCATCAGATGGACGAAATTCTCCAACAGCATTTAAAGGAACCATTCATCATAAAACATTCACAATGGTTCACAATGGCACTTTATGTTATATTTGGAATCATAATATTAATAATCACCTACAATTTATTAAGGTGGTGTGGAATAATCACATGTATTAAAAGATATTTATGTTGCACCAAAGAACCAAGAGAAATTTGCGGACCTTGCATAAACATCTATAATCAATGTCATAGAGCAGAGCCCGAATCGAGAGAAGAATATGTCGTGAGATATCAAACACGATCTAGAGAGGTAGAAGCACCTCCAGAATATAGAGCTTTACCAAGTGCTCCAATAGACTCCAGATCAACTTCTTCATCAGAAAGAAGACTTCCAGCAAGAAGGAAGAAAAATTTCTTCGAAACAAATTAGTAAACAATCAACGGAGATACACGACACGGTAACCAGCCCGCAAGAGGAATCTCCTATAAAACGCAAAATATCAAAATGGGGTTACACGACATGGTAACCAGCCCAAATAGGAAACCCCAACGGAGATACACGACACGGTAACCAGCCCGCAAAAGGAATCTCCTATAGAATGCAAATATTAATTAAAAAGGGGTTACACGACATGGTAACCAGCCCAAATAGGAAACCCCATCGGAGTTACACGACACGGTAACCAGCCCGCAAGAGGAAACTCCAAGGACCAAAGAAGGTCAACAGGGTCACACAGCAGGGTAACCAGCCCCGAACGGAGGCCCAGACTTAATTTAAGCATTCTATTCATTTAAGTATTTTGCATTATATTCAGAAAAATCATTGTAATGTCTTGCTTTGTATTCATTAAGGAGCATAATAATAATAATAACACACAAAAGCTCATATCAACTGTTAATATTATAAAGTTTATGTCTCTATTAATATCATATAATTTTAAGGGCTCGTAACTTTTTAAAATATTGAATTATATACCTCATATTATATTAAAACCAAAGTAAAAACTCATATGTAATAATTTAAAGAAATTTAATTTACATTGTATAAAAGACATTAATAAGTCTAAAGCAAACTTTTAACCTTGTAAAGTTAAAACTTTTGTATTGTATAAATTTAAAATAAGTTTGCAAATTTTTGTTATATGATTAAAAATTAATAACAAAAATTTTTAAGGGGGTAGGTGTTGCATACCTCAACGCATGAGTACTTACAAATAAACAAAGATGACTCATTAATCATTGCGAAACAATTCGAGAAAGATGATTCAATCAAAACAAGTTATTGTGAAATATTACAAAAGTTTCCAGAACAACTTTAGGAAAACATGATGCAACATCCACTCCTATATAAGCAGAGCGCCCGAGCGCTCAGAGACTTAGTACGAGGACTCAGTTCGAAGACTTAATATCAGGACTTAGTTCCTAGTCTTAGTTCCACGGCTTCATTAAGTGTAGTTATCGAAGTATTGTTCTTCAATAAAAGAATTATCGAGACACTTCAGAGTTTTCCTTCAAAGAAGCACTGAACATTCGAGATATTCCTAGAAGACCTCATCTTCGATTTAGTAGGCTATTGTGGTGTGAAGCTCGACTACAGACTTCGGGAGTCATAAGATAATTACTCCATACACCTCTAACCTCAACTACTAGAAGACGTGAATCCACATAAATATTTGGAAGACGGGCCATTGTGGTGTGAAGCCTAACGTCAGACTTCGGGAGTCATAAGATAATTACTCCGTACACTTCTAACCCATACCAAGCTTGGGTTCGGACCAACCCTAAAAGGTGCCCTGGTGACAGCAAGAGCCTATACGTCCTGTCGAATCTCCTAGACTTTAAATCAACTAGTCCGAGGGATCCGACAATATACTAAGATAAATAAACCGACGTATCTATGCATGTTGAACTAGTATTCACGTACCGATTTTATTTTTAAAATCATTCTTATCCAGTTTATCATGACTCCTAAATCTTCTATATCATAAAGCATTCGGTGTCAGCTAACACTGGTGACTCCGTGATGGTATTCACGTAGGCGTCAACTATTGCTTGTTTTCTTTGATTTTTCGCCTCATTAAGTGTTTGTATACATGCATTGGATACGTCGTCGCGCATACGATAAATGGTTATTCAATATAAAAGTTGGAATGTCTCTTATGGGAAAAATTATCAGAATGTTTACATGTGCTTTCTATTGTTACACACTGTTACGTAATCTATGCGTGTTGTGATCTTGTATTACAAGCGAGTTTAGCTCGAATCCCTTGTAGTTTAGATCGAAAGTCGATTGAGAATTGTTATTGTGTTTGTTCGAACTGTGGCGCCATGCGTTTGTGGATATTATTGATGTGTGTTATAAAGTTAGACTTTCTTTCGGGTGGCGCTGCTAAATAATATTTTATGGTATAAGTCAGACATTAAAAGGTTTTATGTTTTTTACACTATGCTTTTTCAATTGAATGCAGTGTTTTGAGTCAGTATTAATATTCATTTCTCTTTAAGTTATAGGTGTTAACAATTAATTATAGCTAACAATTACTAACAACTAATTAAAGCGTTGCTCACGTTCCATTGATCATTAATACGATATGATCGGAGGTACGCTAGGATGCAGTGTAGAATACACAGGGACAATCACAACACAACTAGACTGGAATTCCAACAATTTATGAAGTATTTTTTTACAAAGTTTATCTCCGGTAAGGATTCTAATGTAGGAACATGCATAGTAAATAAAAATAATGTGACCGCTAGATCGTCTGAAGTGAACTGTTACATTAAATATTAACTTAATAATAATTTTAACACATAAAAAATAGCATTCTAAATATTACATGTAATGATCTTTTTGTTTTGTTATTTTAGTTACACGTCTTTAGCTTTCCGTTTCCGGTGTACTATAAGATCATAGGAAGGCTCAGAGTCCTCAAAAACACGTGTCTGTCACGGTACAACCAAACCTGAAAGCCGCTTATTTTTGGGTTTATAAAAATATTATCTTATGCTGGGGTTAAAACCCAACGCCCACGAATCAGCAGTTAGGTACTTTAACCACCGTGCAACGCGATCATGGAAATTAACGAACTTTATAGCAAGTACTGAACACACGAATGTGTTTGCTAACCAATTTGAAGGACCACCTCGTGAAATCTGCTGCCGCTAGCGATTGCTCCAGACCGTTACGACTGACGGACCTTCAAGAAACGAGTACTCCTCCTCTCCTTCCTCTGGTATTGCGGATGTTCACAGCCGGCGGTAATCACTTACCATCAGGTAAGACACTTGCCCGTTAGCCCCTTCTGTTATAAAAAAATACACTGAAGCTTTTTATAGGAAATATAAGACTTACGAACAGAAGTCTCACAGTGACAAGTGCAGTGCAAGCTGTTACACAGAAGGTCACCGAGATATCGTATAACAAAGTTGAAGTGCACAAAATTGTCAGCATTATCTTCAAAGAGTATGTGTTAACAGTCTATAAAATTTAATTGTACATTACGAACATAATGAATGATTCCAGACGAATGTAAATACATTTAAATCCCGCGAAGCCCTGATTCCCATGGGGCAAAATAGCGAAATGACCCAAGATATACAGGCTTGATAGTGGCAATTAACCTCCAGTTACAAGAGAGTGCTTCCATCGCCTTCCTACTTCCCTATAGAGTCGTCGGGGGAATATATTTTCACTTAACACGGCAGTATTACAGATAGACTGTCAGATATCGGCGGTCGGTTGCGAAATAGACACGTCGCGGTTATCGGTCTATCTGATAGCGATGTTGACCTTCTTCGAAGACAGAATCAGCGGCGAAAGCTGTAAGTAAATTTCGCGTAGATATATTCAAAACATTTATTTGGTTTTAAGAGTTTTGTGAATAGGGATTTCCTAATTGAATTCGATCATAGTGAAGCTGTTTTAAGCTATACGTGTTAATATTTGCGTTAACAAAATCACTCACTAGTGTTTACCGATAACATCTAAAGCGGGACTCAAAATTGAACCAAACCCTGCTATTCAGCAACCAGGTTACGCTTAGTATCTCTCATCATCATTTCAGCCTATCTTTAGTCCACTGCTGAACAAAGGCCTCCCCCACAGATCACCACAAAGCACGGTCCTGAGCCACCTGCGTCCATAGATTTCCCGCAAAACCGTTCAGGTAGTCACTCCATCTAGTGGGGAGCCGCCTTACAGTGCGTTTGCCGGTACGAGGATGCCACTCCAGAACCTTTCTTCCTCAACGGTTATCGGTTCTACGAGCTATATGGCCGGCCCATTGCCACTTCAGCTTGCTAATCTTCTAAAATAAAATAATCTATAAAAGAGTAAAAACATGAAGTGATTGTTATGAGTCGCATGAAATTTAAAGTAGCATAATATGTTAACACATTATATTAATAATTTGCTAAATAAAGATCGCGAAGCTCTGTAGTCCTAACTCGTGAGAATCCTAGCCAAAGGTTACTTTGATCCAGTGCCTTATCCTCCAGTGATAAGACTAGTAGATCGGCAGTCAGCAGGCGACCGGTCCCCTGTGAGATGGCAGCGTCTAAATCTACTGCGCGAGCGCTATCCATCCTCAGGCGTCGGTTATTTACTTCGCCGCGTCCCTCGGTAAAATATGTTATGAGCTTAACGCTACGTGCGTGATACTTCTAATTAATTTCGCCCGAGGCGGCTTGGCGCTAAGAATCTACACCGGACACAACGATTACATCGCGGATAGCTTAAGCTCACTTATACAGCTCTTTAATGTTCAGTTCCATGATCACGTTTCGGGAACCAGGCTCCGTGTCTAATGCTGTGCCGGATCACTCGAATGATTTAAAGAACGCTAGTAATTCTTTTAATATTACCAGAACTGCAATTAATATTTATAAATCAGCTTAGCGCTTAAATATTATTGCAAAAACGTTATAGGAGTTCATATACATCTTCTTCAAGAGCTCTCCTTTTGAACTAGTCATATACTATATACCGCGGCTTATTTACGGCTAAACGCTTGAATTAGGTGAAATGATCCGCTATTATGATTTCTGTAAAAGGATTTGAGGTCTGGGTATAAAAAAATTGTAACACTCGTTCCTTCCTATACATCCATTCACCTGATTGCGATAAAATTTTGGTGGTCGGTTGTGCACATGGCCCCGAGAGTCGAATCGGATGTATAGGATGTATATCTTCTATGCGTTCTAACATCGTTCATCCGATCGAGTTGAAACATAGTACAGTTATTGTTGACACTGCGTGAAATAAATGAACAAAAAATTATTGTTTATTTTTTTATAAATTTTATATATATAAATGTGGTCTGCTTTGCGTCTACGCACCTATTTCAAATTTCTAAAAATTAAAGGAGGCGCTGCAATACGCATGCAGGCTAACTTGTATAGAATAAATATATAATAACGGAACCATAACGTAGACTAAATTATGTATTTAATCTGTACATCTTATATCCTTTAATTTTTACTAGTTATTATAAGTCCTAAAAGTCAAAGATATAAGAAAAAAATAGAAATGTCTGACTATGTATACGAATTATGTTTTGCGTTTTAAATATTTTGCTCTGACGTTTATTGTTGACTTGAAATAATCTGAGGTTAATAAAGTCTCTGACCAAGAAAGTCTTTTCAGAAGCTTTTTTCTGATTTAACTCAGAAGGTATTTAAGCCATTTACATAAATAATGGCCGTGTTATGGTAGTACGCCTGAAATCAATTTAGTTTAAGATTTATCGTAAAGTAAGAGAGAGAAAAAGTTAATTAACTAAGATCCATATAAAAAAATATGGTGTGTATTACATTTTCTGATGGTTAAATTCATATTCCAGTTTTTCTGTGGTGTACAAACACTACTGCATTTCGTTTTGAAAGATACTCAAGTAAGTATTTACATAGCGCATGAGACTTAAGAACCAACTATTGTGGGCAGGCGTGGCCCATTTCCATCAAGAGAGCAGCTACTCTTCTCGACACTTACGTCCATAAAACGATCCGCAGTTTCTTCAAGTTCGTTCAAGTTCAAGTTCAAGAACTCCCTCCCTCCCGCAATAGCATGCTAGTAATCGCTAAATTCACCCGTGCTACGATTCCTATGCAGCAATCCGTCTAGGTGGGCTCAAACAGTGTCAGTTATTCTACTATGAAGCAGTAGTGTGCAAACATAAGTATGTTTTGGCTTTAAGGACACTGAGAGCTAGTGTAATTAGTGGGCATATGAGACTTGAGAACTGATGTCTCAGTGGGACGAGCCAAGTGTGGTTTCACACAGAAATGTTCTGAGTGACACAACATTTGTTATAGGCAAACACTGCGTTTACCATCAGGTGATTCATCAACGTTTGGCTTGTCTCGTTACTTCATTCCATAAAAAAATACCTTATACCACTACAGTACGATGTAAGGTGAGTTTCATACAAATATCATGAGAGTTTCGCATACAAGACGTATGTCACAGAGCACGCTCCAAATTAATACTTAAATCTTGTTTGTTGATGAACAGGCGATGTACAATTTCAGTTTGTTGAAAAAGAATACCTAACTTATAA
>DWIA01000148.1:0-13253 GCA_018248195.1 Archon apollinus
TTGATCCGATACTTGAATCATAAAAATATTAAGAAGTGTTTTTTTTTTATGGTACAAAGTGACAAGACGAGCAAATCGTTGACCTGATGGAAAGCGCAACGTCTGCCAAAAAAAGGGCCTCAACGTGTTACCCTCAATAGGTGACGAGCGCAGTGTGGTGCTATACATAAGTATAACACCATACTGCGCTCGTCACCTTAAGACATCAGTTCTTCAGTCTCATATGCCATGTAATAACACCAGCTCTCAGTTCTCTTCAAACTGAAACATAGTAGTTCACGCACTACTGCTTCACGGCAGAATAACTGGCACTGTGGTGGTACCAACCTAAACGGATTCCTACCACCAGTAAAGTGAAAGTGAAAAGATTTTAATACATAAGTAGTGGGACCACATTATATAAGGTATTAGATATGGAACTGTGATTTTTTTTATATTTTCATTAATATTAAAGCGAAATATTAAATAGAAATAGTTACAATAAATATCAATAAAGTTCTTCTCTAGTTTATTTTGAATATGGAATTAAAAAATATACATTTTTGCTTGCGATAACATTAACATGTGAAGAAAGAAGAATGGTAAAAATATTTTCTTGCCTTTTTCATTTTCTATTCAAATGCGTACATGTTCACCTCACAGCACGAAGAAAGATTTATTGCCTTTTATTATCACTGGGATTTATTTTTCATTTGCATAACAAGGCAGTCAGGTGCAAGTCAGTGCAACCTAAACGTTCGAAAAGAAATTGTAATGTTTTAGACTAATGCATTTTGTGTATTTAATATCTAAACAGAATAGCCATATCTCAAATAATACTAATATGAATAATTTAATATAGATAAAGCTAAAGGTTGTTCCAAAAAAATATAGAATTTTATTTTACTGATTGAAACTCATCATCATCATCTTTCTTTCTTTCTTTCATCATCTTCATGATCTTTATCAACAGTCTGTAATGATCCACTACTAGAAATAGCCCCTCCCAAATCATACCAGGATTTTCCGTAATCACCACACTTGGCAGGCGGACGCAGTATCAAGCACCTTATGCGCCTTAAACTACTGACCGTCATAGAGCTGTGGTATTTATGAGATGGTGATTAGGTCACCTGTCAGAAATTTCCTTGGCATTTCTCTGAGTCGACTCTAATGACAACCGCGGTATGAAATAGGGTGGTGTAGTTATGCCGCCACCACACGGATAAACTAGAAACCTGTTGAATAATTTTAAACTTTGAGTTTGTGTAATGAAACTAAGTGAATTACTAAATTATTGATGTATATTAGAGAAATGAATCCAAGAATTATATATTAATAATCGGTGTTATATATTAATAATCGGTTGTCGTGTTTGACTTCTGTAATCATTAATTCATATTTCAAATCGAGTATCACTGAAATTTCTGCAGTCGTATAAATTTGATAAAGTTTTGAAAAATGCTTATGAGGGAAGAAGTAGATTTATTTTAACATGGATAAAAGTGAAATATACTCGCTAAATCAGGTGTTGTATTCAGGTTCCATATCACTTTGATGTAAGATTGATCCAGAATATGAAACGTATTATTTACTACAATAACACTTTCAGCCCTTGGCGTACAGCTCTCCTCCGAATATCAAATTGAAAATAATAATCTATACGTCCAATTGCAATGTCAAATTTTGTGATATTTTGGAACTTGCGATAATCTATTATGTTATTAGTTTAGCTAAATAATTAAAGGTATATGTAAAGACTATGTTAGATAACATCTCGTTACGGGGTGGCCCAATTTATATGTATATACATACATAATCGGGTAATAAGTTCTGTCACAAACACATAATCAAATAAATTGTACGACTTTTGTTTTTTGTACAAAATATATATGAAAATAAAAGTAACTAAAAAAAGCTTGCACTTTAAAATTTTATAAAAGTTTTTCAAAATGCACTCCTTGATTTTGAATACAGACTCTCAATTTCTGAGGGTAGTCGTCGACCGCAGCATGCATCTGTCCATGTTTATATCAGCCATTGCTGTAATAAAGGGAAGGCTTTAAGAGACTCCAAATGAAGTCGATTCCATGGGTGATAAACCAGTTTTGCTTGCTTGCTGCCCGATTAGTTGGCACTGAATCTTGTTGAAATTCGAAATTTTTTTGAGAGGGAATTTCGGGTTCCGTAAAGTTTGTTAGAACGCTATTTTGTTGAAACGTACTAGTTTTCGAACCATTTTTCACAGGAAAGCACCTCGCTTTTCTCGCTCGATATGCCTGAATACGAGATAACCATAAAGGATGAAGGATAATATTCACGCTGAATTCTCAGAATATCCCCTGCTCGCTTCTTTAGTATTGTAAGAAATCTTTTTATTACTTTGTTTGTTATATACTCGTATAATTTATTAAATTAAGCAAATTAATTATATATTATATTCTTATACCTTACAAACATTTTGTCTGCAAATGGATTTCACGGTATTTTTTTCCCGCGTACATACATAAAATGCCCAGGATCTCTCGAGCCTTATTTTCAAAGCCTTTAAATCTAATCATCACTAAATCGTTTGAAAATAAGATATATTAACCTCAGCGTTGTTTCCAAATTTTGCAGAAGTTTAAAAATCTTAGTCGGCGCGTAACTGCAGCGGTGCAGTGCTATAACCGCGACTCTGTCTTCCTTTTGCGTCCACTACATTTTTCAAATGGAACAAAATCATTTTATTTTTTATTTTAAGACCACATAAAAGTTCCTTATTTAAAATCAGTTTTATCATTTCTGGCCAGTATTTGAAATTTAAATAAAATAAGGATGTGACAGACATTATGACCCGACTAGTTATATACGAAGGCTTAAAGGCTAATGGTGTCTTAAAGTTAATACTTTAAAAAGCACGTTTTTTAGCTTTTTAGTCTATAAAATGTGGCTTTAAATTGGCACAGAACACTGGCAAACCAAAGGATCTCTTAAACGATTACTGTAAGTCCTTAAAATAGGCAACCGCGTCAGTCGCTTCAGTGGCGATCTAAAGATAATTGCTCTTGGCTGATTTTTTTGTTGGTATTTATGTATCTAAAATATCCATAATTAAGAAAACAGAAGTATTTTTTTGATTGGCAATTTTTTTTTATGTATTTAGGGCTATTTATAATATAAGTATCATAAATGACATACATACATGCTTAAAGTCACGCCTCTTTCCCACAGGGGTAGGCAGAGACCACATCTTTCCACTTGCTACGATCCCAACACACATCTTTCGATTCTACTACTTTTATTACTGTTTTCATACCAACTCGTTGGGTGTGGGTATTTTTGATGTGATCTTTCCTTAAAACAACTTCCATCCGATCGTAATACGTTTGCCTACGTCAACCCTTACCGGCTTACACGTTCACACACGCCACATAAATCTATTTTGCCAATATTTCATCCATCCTTTCTACGTGCCCAAACCATCTAAGCATCCTATCTTTGTTACTACATTATATACCACACCGCAATGTTCCCTTTGTCCATCAAAGTCACTCCAGCTATACGTCACAAACTTTTCATTTCTTCAGCATTAATCTTACTTTCATGTTTCTTCTGCCAGACCCAACATTCACTACTTTACTTTAGTGTGAGGACCAGTACTCCTCTATGTACAGCCAGTCAAGCCTTTTTAGATACGTACTGGCTACCCTTAAAATTGCAGGGTTCGATACTTTTGATGTCCTACCAATACTCTCCGCTAGATATAACCATGATACTTGCTTCTTTTTCAAAAACCATTACTTACGTCTTATCTACATTAATTTTCATTCCTTTAAATTGTAGAGCACCATGCATAACATTAACCATCGCCTGCGACGCCTTCTTCTATGATACTAATATAACCTAATCGTCCTTGTATAGAAGAAATTTAATGGTCAGATAATTCATTCTTAATCCAAACGCACTTTATTTAAAATCTTTCAAGCAATTTTCTTTAAGTAAATTGAATAACCCCGATGAAGCTACATCTTTTTCGATGATAAATTAGTCTGTGTAAGCCACGTTTACCCTGACACAAGCACTGGAATCGTAATAGAGTGATTTCAGTGCTTGTATCAATCTGCTGTTACCAATCATCTGTTATCAGTCATCTGCTGTTATCAATCTGCACCTCGTACATAGTTAATGTCGACCACAATTTATTTCTCACCACTGTGTCATAGGCCTTCTCCAAGTCTACGAATGTGCAATAGACCTTTTAACTTTGAGCCAATAATTTTTCGGCTATGCTTCGTAAGGAAAAGATTTGATCCATGTATCACATTCCTCTCCTGAAGTCCGCTTGTACATCCAATATGTTCTCTTCAGTTCCATTGATCACTCTCCTTATCAAAACATTTGCATACATTTTGCCGACGATGCTGAGCAAGCTAATACATGCAAGCTAATGCTGCGACCCTTTTCCTTTGTAAAGCAGTAGAGTGAAGGTCTCTTACTACGTTACCGCTCCTCCCGCAAAGGTTAATAAGGCGGTATAGCTGACCAGCAACCAAGCTCTGTCCAGCTTTCAACATCTCTACCGTAAGTCTGCCACACCCTGCAACCTGCCCAATTTCATACTATACATTGATTCTAAAATCTGTTCCATACTCTCGCTCACCACACACGGCGTTAGTCATTGTTATATAAAGCCGTGTACTATCCTTATTTTTTTTAATTTTGGAAGAATGTATTGAAAACATTTTGTATTTCTTCAAGATATTAGAAAATAAGAGATGCCATCGTCAATATTTTTATAATAACCTATTTATATCTTCCATTCTTGTCCAATGGGTAAAGCAAAACTTTAAAAAATGCGTTCGTCACCTTGAGACATCAGTTCTTTAGTCTCAAATGCCCAGTAACTAGGCTAGCTCACAGTGCCCTTCAAACCGAAACACATAATGTTTGCATACTTCTGCTTCACGGCAGAATAACTCGCCCTGAGGCGGTACTTACTTAGACCGAACCATAGGCATCCTACCACCAGTACATTATCTATAAAAAAGAACGATATCAAATGTATTTTATATAACTTACAACTTATATAAATTAATTTCTGTGACTAAATGGAAGATTATTAAATTTATATTAAACATATTTTGAATAACCTGGGCCGAGTTAGTATTAGTTCCCTCAATCTCCGTGATTAAGTTTATCGGAATTCAGAAATGTATCTCTGTGTACCAGACGGATGTTATCTGTAAGTCTACATTAGTTAAAGGATTTAAAGAAAATCTTATACTTCAAAACTGGCAGTTTAGAGTATTTAAAACTTATTCAGAAGTCGATGGATGCAAATGGCTCAGGATATCAATTGTTTGTGACTTGTAGGTGGCTTAAGTGGTAAATATGCTATTTTACACGATTTATCTGTAGACCAGGCGAGTGCACTGCATTAATTTTTAAATACTACATATTTTACAAAAGGGGGACGTTTCAAGATTATGATTAAGTCGTCATGCATATGTCTAATAGAACTACTGTTTTTACCCGTCTCTATGTACTTTAGTAATAGTCAAAGTCAAAATTTCTTTATTAATTTAGGCTTGTATTAAGCTCTTTTGAATTTCAAAGTAACATTCTGCGCAGAATAACACTTAAAGTTGTTTACAGAAAGATACTGACAGTATGATTTCTATAGAGGAATACGCTTAGGTAGGTGCTACCGCAGAGCCAGTTACTCTGCCGTCAAGCAGAGATGTGCCAATACTACCATGTTTCGATTAAATGGCACTGATAGCTAGTGTAATTACTGCGAAAACGAGAAGAGAAATTAAAATTCATAGTATGCGAGAGTTCAGAGATCGATTGTTCTTCCAAGTTGCTGAGGCTGATTTACCACGTGCTCTGCGGGGAACGAAAACAACCTGTATGTCTTAGAAACAAAAATATTTCGGCAACATGTGAAGTCCGTCAACTCTCATTGGAGCAGCGTGGCTGACTCTTCGCGGCTCCAAAACTTTATCAGAAATTAGTGGAAGCCGGTTTTTGGCAGAGAGATATTTATAGTGTTTAATAAATCTAATATAAGCGTAAATATAAGAAATTATTACATTTATAGTACGTTATGTTACTTTTAAAAACGAAGTATATACTAACAAATTATTACACTGAAACAAACTATTAAACTATTTACAAAGCAAATAAATAATTCACGCGACATCGTTCCCAATTGTACAAAATTAAGATCCACTTTATACTTATTAAGTAGCGAGGTTCTAGAGTTCTCAAATTAATATCCAATTTTCATTATGGCTTATTAGACAACTTTTCATATATGTTGCGACATTTATTATTTTGTGCCGTTTTGATTCAAATTGAAGTCTTTGACATATGCGTATAAATTTGTTCGATTGAACTTGACTTTAAACGATTTCTGCCAGTAAAAATAAAATCAGATATTTCAGGATTTTTTTTTATGTAAGAAAATGACGAGACGAGCAAAACGTTCTCCTGGTGATAAGTGCAACGTCTCCTCATAATAACTGCTGTGGCACACAGAATATTTCTTTCACACTCCGCTCGTCACCTCAAGACTTCAGCTCTTAAGTATCTTATGCCAATAATTACGGAGAGAACTTTTGTTCTAAAACAAAAATCGTTAGTCATATAGTATCACACACTTCACACTTACTGTACAGGCAAAAATATAGTGTGGGGTATCGTTTTTTTAATAAAATAAAATAATGAGTAATAATATATTCGCGTAACTATTTTTCTTTATTTAAAAAAAAAGTTGTACTTCACTAGGATTTCTCTTGCGTGCGTTTTACAGACATACATTTCAGATACAACCGGACCAGGAAACCCCAATTTGTGTTTTTGCACAAATGTTGACTACGACTGAGATTCAAACCCAGGACTTGCGGCGTAGAAATCAGGTACTCTGACCACTACGCCACGCGGTCGTCTCTGACTTTGTAAAAAAAATATATATCAAGCTTATTAAATTTCGTGTTCAGTGCTTTTGTTGCTTTTATTTATGAAATATAATTGTATGAATCCAACATATGAAGGTTTTATAAAATATGTTTTGCTGAATTCTAATGCTGCTAAATGCATTAAATGAACAGAAAAACCTGCGAGCGTTTCTTTATTTAACACACTATATCCTAAGCTCCATTTAATCTAATATTGTGTGTCTTTGAAGCTCGCTTTATTCTGAAGACTTTTCAAGGAAATATTTTTAAGAGGAAATATGATCTCAATCTTTACTGACTGAATACTGTATATATGTGTGTTCTATATTCCGTATTATTCCATTCCATATTCCGTATTACACTAAATTAAAGCGTGATTCCATCAAAAAATATTCAAAAATTATCACAATCATTGTCACTGTCATTGAAAATAAGAGAATTTACCGGAATGGTAAAGCTCGTCGACGATGTATTGACGTGATAGATCGCTGTAACGGGCACCTCGCACCTTAGACCCGCTACCCATCAGCGGTCTGGATATTTTATTTTCTGAGATTTTTGCTGGTCTACAGGTAAATAAAATTACTCGTGGACCCATCAGTGGGTCGATCCACAAGGGTTCGGCGATGTGTGAACAGTTTGACCTATTTGGGTCCTGTATCGGAGAAAAAAGCTAGGATTCTTAAGCTTAACAATATCTACGTTGCGTTTAAAACAAGCAACTCGCAAAATTTTTGATCGTCACAAATCCGGCGTTTATAAGCTTGTTTGTAGTGAATGCGGCGCCGTTTACGTCGGTCAGACTGATCACAATTTCGATACAAGATACAGGGAACATTTGGCCGCGTACAGAAACTGCAATCCCGATAGATCACACTTCGCGAAACACTTGTTGGAAACTTGACATAACCTAACCAGCGACCATACATTTAAAGTCTTACATATTTGTGACAAGAGGCTCCGGCGGTGTGTGCTGGAGCAAATAGAAATAATAAAAAATAAAAATAATAATCTTGCACTGCTGAACGAACAACTTAACGTATCAAATTCACCAATATTAAATATATTTAAATCTAGTGCTCCGGGTTAACATCTGCTTAAAGCAGTTGTTTGCTGACCATATGGTCGCAAACGGTTGCTTACGAAATTCAGGTGGTGGACTATGTAAACAGTCGGTCGTTATTGCATTGTTGTAGATAAGGGCTGATTGCCTACTGTTAGTATAAATAGGCAGCACAACAAATAGGTAAACCACGCCGCTCACACGGCGGCTATCTGTCGTAGAGTCTATATAGCTTGATAATGTCCCGTTTTGTGGCGAAATACGTGCCGCGTTTTTTGTTTAATCGGTGTGTATTGCCTAGTGGTAGTGTTGTAGCGGTGAAAGGTCTCTGGTGACGGTTCTTGGTGGCGGTAATTGTTTGCTTGTGCACGTTGTTGTGGGAGGGCGGGCGGTGCTCTTCAAAAACTAGGTAATACCCACCATTTTATAATTTGCCTTGCGGATCTTAGCAAATTAATTTTATTGCATTTATTACTTTTTTTAGTCAATCTGTAAGTCTTTGTTATTTAAAGCCTTAGGATATATTGCCTGAGTAATTTTTAGGGTTAAAAATCTACGAAAAAGACGTAAGATCTGGAATATTTATAGTATGCGATTTTATACGCATTCCCTTTTCACTTTGGCTTATGATATTAACTTTTGCACAATAGAATGTACAGTGTACAGCAAAAAAATGTAATAAATGTAACTGCATGGAACTGTCAAAGCGTGAGTTATACTTTTCACGATAGGTTTTTAACTTATTACCTCTAAAATAATGTATATTCATTCATTTCTTTTTTTATTATTCTCAAACTTCATATGACTGCATACATCAACTTGTAATACATCTCGCAGTAGAGCTTATTACTTCAAAACCAGACGGCAGCAGTGTGCGCATGGAATTTATGAACAAACTCATTTCTGAAAGGCACGTCAAAAAGCAATAACCTGTCAGTTTATTGCTCAGCAATAAGCCGTATTTTCTAGCAATTTGGGTAAGACCCACGTTCAACAGTGGACTTATGAAAGGTTGGAACGATGCTGATGAAAGTAAGTAAAACCCTTTAATGTCCCACTACTGAATATAGGCAGAACATTTTTGAGGGGGTATAGGTGACGGGAGGAGACCGCCAAGCTGTTTCAATATGCGTGTGCGGTCGAAATATTTTTAATTCTCAGATATGCAGGTTTCAACACGATGTTTTCAGTTACTAAATCGGAACTTTTAAACTGCATTATAACAATTTAGGTACCCGCATCGGCACCATAAAAATTGCTGGAAATCGAACCCATGTCACTAGCGTACAATGTCACTCAGCTTCTACTACGGTTCAAAATTATAATATTACTAGTTGATGCCCACGACTTCGTCCATTTTTTTAAAATCCCGTGGAAACTCTGATATAGCATAAAAAATATCCTATGACTGTCTCCAGGACGCTTCTTATTTTTGTGCCCAATTTCATTAATCGGCTTAGTGGTTGAGCCGTGAAAAGGTAACAAACAGACATAGGGACAAATAGATTAACTTCGGTATCCATAATTTAGTGTGGATTAAAATACAGTTTATCCTTTAAATAAATTAGTTAAGATTGTATACATATTGCATAGTTACATTACTGAAGAATAGACCTATCACATTTATTGTATAATACTCCACATGTGTAGACAATCTGATGCAGGGATGTTATCGGTAGTTAGCTTCCTGGTAGTACGTGTTTATAGTTGTACTAGACAAGACAGCGAGACCTTTGTGGTATATCGTATGTGACGCTAGTGCTTTATATGTTATACAAATCTGAATAACGTAACTGATTCATACTCTAAGAGACATTATTCACCGCTATACGTATTTTTAACCTTTTTAGAGATATATTCCAAATACCTATTATAGTTAGTATGTTTTGTTTGGTAATCGACAAATAGAACAGTATATCAACTCAAAAAAAACGATACACCATAACCACGATTACAGACGTAAATTTTACATGCACAACATAACAAGACCCGAAACCCAACAATTTCTGTTTTTTGCACATATGTTGGATCCGGTTGGAACTCGAACCTAGTACCCCAGAAATCAGGTACTCTGACGACTAGGTCATGCAGTCGTCAAAAACTGTAAGACCATAGCAGATCATAGAATAGAAGACCAAATCTTCTATAGCTGCGGTTGTTTATAAATGGAATTGTGAATATGTGACATATACAAATCGAAGCACATATTTTTAAAAAACGAAGAGACTCCATCATTATAAGTTCATTAGTTCAACTTAACAAAAAAGAACATATACACTAAATTTCTACTGGATTCTCTTTTTTTGACACGGTGATAGCGTTTCTATGTTGAACACAATTTCAGCGAATGAATGGCAGCTGCAGAGGAAATAATACAAGAAATTTTATGCACTTTAAGAATATATATGTAGCTGCAATAAGCTTCTACAGAATTGTCACCGTTTTTAGA
The DNA here is from genome assembly GCA_018248195.1 of Archon apollinus. Classification (NCBI taxonomy): domain Eukaryota; kingdom Metazoa; phylum Arthropoda; class Insecta; order Lepidoptera; family Papilionidae; genus Archon; species Archon apollinus. The sequence continues at coordinate 10,436 of DWIA01000148.1, forward strand.
GTATTGTAGTAGTAGGTGAAGTTTTTAGTTTACATGATCTTGTAAATTGATATTTATGTTTTACTGTTTGCTGTCTGCAAAAGTACCATATTTTCTTCTTTCACATCAGCCTTTAAAAAGACATTGCAAGACAGGATTCTCCTATGAAGGGAATCTGTTTCGTAATCACTACGCTGCATGATTAGGTTGCAGGCCGACAGTACTAGAAGTTGCAGAACGGTAGCAGGAACCAGGCCAGATCCGCCGCAGCGGGCTAAGAAAGCTGATGCTTCGGCTGGAGGCGGACTCGAATGAGTCTGTCGCGCATCCGGCGATAGAGGCCGGCCAGCACCGGTGTGGTAACGGATGTGTACGTGAGCCGATAGACGTCGAAGGTGGAACATCAGACCAACCCCGACATTATCCGTTAGTGCCCCTTCGGATGCAGATATACGTGAGGGATTTTCAGATGGAAAAAAGGTCTGCAAGCACGCGGAGGCGTTATGGGGACTATCCGTGGGAAACTGTCGAGCTGTCATATAGCGGAAAAGATGCATAACACGGAGGAGATGCAAAGCCCTGGACACACAAACAATGTTAACACAACGTATATATTTTAGAAATATAAACAACAATTTTCACTAACATTTAACTATTGTTGAGAGATATTGTAACGTATTTATTCAAAGGAAAACACAATGATTTATAGATGGTATTAAGAAAATCTGAATTTTTTTCTGTATCTTATATTCTCCAGGATCAGGAATCTTGGATGGAGATTCTCAAAAAGTGCCTCACGGCGTTCGTATACGAAACACACCAACGTATCGTAATGTAAACAAAATTGTATAAATTTTTCTTCTACTTCTTTATCGGTCTGACTGTATATTTTCGGTCTGTCGCTATTTTAGATGATTATTCTGCTACCTGTTAGAAGCCATAACACAGGCGTTTCTCTCAATCGATTTTTACGACGTAGAAGCGGGTCAAACTACGCTGATTACCCAGAGAGTCGGGCTGTCGGAAGGGCTACCTGAGAATTCAATTTTGTGACGGTGATTTAATTTATTCGTCTTTGTACCAAGACTTATTTCACTTCAGTAAAAGCGTGATACTTTTTTTTTGAATTTAATAACAGAAGGAGTGAAATTTTTCATTGTCATAACACTTTGGGCACACAAGATGAACTTTAATTTTAGAAAGGGTTTAAGAATCAGTTCTTAGCGAAGTATTCCTTTTCGCCTTCTATGTATGTTTAACAAAGTGATGAGACGAGCTAATAGTTCACCTGATAGTAAGCGTAACATCTGCCCATTACTGATACTGTTTCACCAAGAACATTTCTGTATGACACCACACTGCGCTTGTCACCCTGAGACATCAGTTCTTAAGTGTCATATGCCCAGTATTTATGCTAACTGATATTACCCTACAAACTAAAACACAGTGTTTGCACACTACTGCTTCGTCGGAGAAATACAGGCACTGCGGTGGTACCTACCTAGACAGATTTCTACATAGGAATCCGTCTAAGTAGCACCACCTGTCAGTGACCTTTCAACGGAAACAGTAACGTTTGCTCGTTATTGCTTCATGGCGAAATAAGTGACTCTGCGGTGGTGCTCTCTGTTGTCATATTCGATTTTTAAATAAATTCTGACGTAATTTTTTTTTTATAAAAACTAGTGAACAGGCCACTGATCGATATACGACTACATTTGATATTGTAATGTAATGTTACGAGTCTCCGGTTTCCGTCCACCATACGCAACGCAACATATCCTATTTTACGCTCGTGATGTGTGTATTCTATGAGGCCGTGGCCTTTGTTCGATCGAGCATGTCCATTTATGTGCTTACAAGATCTATACAGCGCGGCAAAAACTTCGAAAGAGAGATTATACGGTATGTTTGTCGACTTTTACGACACCAAGGGATAAGCCGACGTCGTAGTTTTCTTTTCGATGTCGTCAGACAATATTAAATCTTTACTTTGTCTTTTAACAATTTGTTTACTGTCTTCATAGTCACTTCTATCCAAATTAAAATACCAGTATTACTAACTTGTTTTTACACTTTAAATTCAAACTTTCTTTTTGTATCATCACCAAACGAAGCTGTTTCGGTTCGAATTCCAATATTGAAAGTGCGCGAAATACTTTACACACACTTTACATTAAAGATACATTATCTATTTTGGTCGTTTCGCCTCATTTCGGTTTGGTAAAGATGTAGAGAATAAGATAGAGAAAGAGGGATGCTTAGATGGTTCGGACACGTAGAGATGTGCATGAAAGAAATTTTACGAAACGGTTAAGATCGACGCAGGCCAACGTAACAAGATCAGATTGAAGTCCTTTTAAGGAAATGCCACTTCAAAACCGACGAGCTTGTATGATGACGCCCCTGAAAGTAAGAGATTCGACTCGAAAGATTGACACACACCTTTCGATTCTAATTCTCTTAATCTTCTTCTGCGTCGTAGCAAGTGGAAAATGTGGTATCTGTCGGTCTCTGTCTCAATTTTTTGCGCTATAGTTCAGCAAATCTTTTCTCTCTCTGTATCTAATCTAATCTCTTTTCCTGTTCTTAAAATATACCTAAAATGAGATTGTTCATGTTTGTTTCTATGACCAAATCTTGGAAAATCTATTTTTTGACGAACACATTTTAGACAATAACAAAGACAAGTGTAATAGTGCTTGATACTATCGGTTATTTAAATTTCAGTCACCTTTTTTTTTTTACCAATCAAAACATAATTTCTCGTTTTTTGCTTTTCTCTCTTTATTTACCGCGTATTATTTCTTTGATCTTTTATCTATTACTAGCAACAAAA
>DWIA01000149.1:0-13222 GCA_018248195.1 Archon apollinus
CATATATAGACTCAGTATTATATAAATTTTTAGCTATTTTAATACACTTGTAGCTTTTATGCTTAGAGATATGTATATAGAAAAAAATTAGTTGTTTTATTTTAAAAAGTATTTGAAATAAAATCTTTTTCAGAAATCTAGTATACAAAAAAATATATTTTAAAGAAACAAACACATTGGTGAATCGAGGATCAGGGTAAGTAAATGCTTGTAGGCATGGATATTATATTTAAGTAAACTTTAAATGCAAAGCTTGTGCCAATATTGATAATAAAATAATAGTTGACTTTTATTTAAATTAGTTGGACCAATAGAGATATAACGAAAATGACTATTTTGGTCCTGAATTTAATTTTCAATCATCATACACTTTCATGAACATTTCCTACATATTAAACTAGCAAAACTCGAAATGCACTCAGAAATAATAAAATTCATTAAAAAACACATTCATATCTTTTCAAGTTTAAGTTCTAGTTTCCGGTATATATCTCTGAAGATAATTTTTATTATTATTCTTAATGATTACTTACATATAGGTTTACATGAATCTTAATTTTCACATAATTTATTAAAGAAATATATGTTATGTATTTTTATTTTATTTATGTAATTTAATGATAATATCAAAAAGATGTTAAGAATTTACAGTTTCTTTTTAATTCAACTAGAAGAGTATTAATCATATTTTTTACAGTTTGTACATATGTACATATGTCAGGGTTAATAAATTATCTTTTGAGGTAGCTCAATGACAATAAGTTTATATATGTTCACTAAAGAAACTTTGACCAAAATTTCAGTGACCACATAAATACTGATGTTAACATGACTGGTAAGTCGAAAAAGCAAGAAAATCTAATAGAGGAATCAAGCAATTTCAAGGTCCACTGGCTGACAGCTACGCTGAAGTTTCTTAAAAATCACAAATCAAATTCCTTAGAATACCCTGAAATGTCACTGTCAGATGCAGAATTTATAGAGCCATTAATTCATAACCATAACAATGAAGCAGATTTGTGTCCTGAATTGAAGTCATTGTATGCATCTGTAAAGGAAGCAATGACAATATTTAAACTTAAATATGAGTTTTTATTGAAGTCAGTTGTGAAAAGCAACGAAACAGTGTAAGTGCAAAAGTTAAAGTTCCCTAACAAGCTTTTAATATGCATGGGGTGTCACAAAGTCTCTTTGTCAATTGTAGCCTTGTAGTTGCTTATGTGTTCGAAGAAGAAGGGTTGTGATATTTTAAATATTTTAATTAAGTATGCAACAACATATCGACACTTGTAAGGAAAAAAAATAATAAGCAACATTCGGAGCCAATGCCATGGAGAGCCATTTAAAATAAATAATAAATAATTGATTTCCTATTTTCATAGGAAATCAATTATTTATTCTATTGCTTTTAAACTGCTTTTAAATACCTAACGATATAAAAAGCTGTTTAGGCCTGTTATAATTTGTTATAGATAGATTTCTGTTTAGCTTTCAATATCGGCCAAATTGTCGTTTTGACGATTTTTCATTTCAAGCGTAGATATGTATATGCAAAACTTGTTTGCATGGTCTTGTGGTTAGATTACGGGACTTTTAGGCCACGGGTCCGTCGAATCCCAGCCGGCGCTTTCATTTGTGGAAAGATATAAATTGTTGATTTCCATGTCTGGTTGTTTTGTAATAGTCCCTGTGTTTCTGATACTGCATCCTAGTATATCTCTGATTATCGAAAAAGCATTACACCGGGCGCGGGGTAGTTTCCAACAAGTGAGTGCCATTGTTTCACTAGCAGCACTATAATATCTCCTGCGCAGTAGATAACCTTTAACAGTATTTAGAAGTTATTCTCGTTGTCCACTATTGGCCAAGTGGACAGCAGTATATATCTGTAAGTTGTTTTTAATTATTTCTTTTGATTAACCTATATGAATAATAAACTTTCTGATATTGCCTATCTAATTTAACCAATGCATTTTGAGTATTTATCAGAGTAGATTACTCTTTGTCTTTCTTTTTCATCCCTCTTCGACTTTATCAGACTAATTATCAGTCTGATGAAGTCCACATTTTGACCAAATCCGTTTGTAACTGGTGGCACTTACCAAGATTGTAAGGCAATCCAAGTCACATACCTATGGTGCTGAAAATGCAATTCGTATTAGAGAATCGAGATGCCACTTAACTTAAGTGAAGACCAACGATGGCGAGATCCTCATATCATATTGAATTTGAAGTTTTCGCTGAGATTGAAAACTATGAATTCTTGGAGGATGGTGACCCTTACTAAGAAAGCTCCTTAGAATATTTAAAACAGGACACAGAATCGCATTAAAAAAGGTCAGCACATAGATCTGCTGAGAAACATCTATAATATATTAACGATGGTTATTATGATGAATCGACTCGCACAAAAGTTTGCGGACTGCCTCTGAAACGGCCCAGTAGGCTTTGCCAGGTAGGATTATATGGAAGATGGGAGATTTTACTTTCTAGTGGTTTTTTCATTAAGAATATTATCCACAAGAGAAACCTTGAACATAGTTTTTTCTGCTCTCTGAGTGAGTAGGCTTTTGGAGAAGCCGCACCGTCAACGTTTCGGCATTACATGTATATGGCACAATGACATATGTAGCAGCAGACTTTACACTATTGGCAACGAGAAGAAGGACGAAACTTACGAAATGCTGCCCAGCTTTACTTAATCTCTAAATTTGCTTCATTCTCGAAATGATACCTAAAGGCACCATCGGCCGACAGACATGGCCTAGGATAAAATCAGATTCAACTGTTATTGGAGCGGATATGACTTGGTCGTTAAACATCATTTTTCAGATTTATGCACAGAGCAACATGTCGGAAACAGTAATCCTGGCTGTAGAGCATTCTATGCAGTACCTGCAGCGATTATGCCACGACGACAACATCATCGGAAACATGGAGATATCCACAAAAGCAGGACATTGTGGCAGATCTCGTTCATTTGTTTGGAACATAGATCTATTTTCGGTGTTTATTCATCCAAATCTGAACCGTCTCGTATAATATAACTAATAATAAATTACATTTTCAAAAAATACTCTATATTATCATCAGGCATTGATCTAAATCACTTGTTAAATAATATTGTGTGTGGTTTCTGGTTACTTAATACTTGAAAGGTCATTTTGTGATAAAGTTTATTGGTACATTTAACCTTAAATTAATTCGAAGTTTTAGGGTACAAAATAAAATGGCTTTGTATTAGTAATCATACAAATTATTTGTGGAAGCTTTACGTCGGTTACGGAAATGTGAACCTTATTGAGTTCTTCTGAGCTTGTATAAACTTTCGGCACACTAACATAAACAATACGCTTTCCGACGTTGGAGTAGCCAAGTAACGCGAAAAGCAATTGACGAGTGAACAAAGTTGATATCCTCTGTCATACTGGCCATTCATTCGCCATCGGCTACGGGTGTAATATTTGTCACGGCATGTCTTCCAGCATATGTAGGTCTCCGCCAACCCTGAAGTAAGCAACTGATTGCTATCAAGATTAATATTCTCTTACAAATCCAATAAAGGGACTATTTAATCGACCGGTTTTGGTTACGCATGAAATATTTGGATTCACATCGAAAATCTTCATCTTTTTTTATTAGTTTTTTATTATACTAATAGCATGCAGTAGTTTAAATGTAATCTGATCTTTCATGTACTTTAGCATTTATTATAATATTATACTGGGGATTCTTCTGTACGATGTTTGGTGGAAGATAATCCACCACCTTGTTTCCACATCATAGTTTTCTAATATAAAAAAGTTGTCTTTGTACATAATAAAGTAAGGATTTACGTAATTAGTTACTAACATCGAAGACATTATCAAGTGCTGGGCATAGGCTTCTTCTAAGTATCAAACTATTACTAGACTGCGATCGCGAATTCTTTGCGGTGGCCGTAGTACCACATGCCTAGATATTTTAGCTAAATATTTGAAATGGTTATCCCTCCATCTGTCGTAGGTCATCATTTCTGACATTTCTTATAGTCGGCTTTTACTACATCCGAGAGAATTGGGGGCGTAGCGAATTCTCTTACTCCACCAGTTGACTGACAATCAACCCTCAGTTGTTATTACAGGCCCAAAATCGTTGTAAGATACATAAGTTTTGTAGTGGTCATAAACGAACACGCAGCGATCCAAAAGCCTTCTTTTATGCTTGTCAAGATGCGTTATCACCCTTGAGAATTATCGTGGAATGCCTCTTTGCTTAATAGAATCAGATCTTTTGTTTTCGTGACTCACCAATAGAAACACAAAAGCGGAAGGTGCTTCTTTACGCTAGTTTGTTAGCTGCTCCATTTAGGTGTCACAGCCAGAATGTTCTTCTAACGGTGACACAAAAATGGTTCGATTGTTTCTGATGAATTTTAGCTTAACATAAACTAATTTATCGCTTAACCACGAAGCATTGGTGTTATTAAGTTATATATGCCATTAGGGTAATGCTGTGATTGTCTTGTCTACAGATTTTTTTAATGGAATTAGATGAAGAATTTTAGAGTTCTGAATTTATCAATGAAGCAACGTCATAGTTAAAGATCCTGAGGAAATAAAGTAAATGTTTAAATATTTTAATATTTATGTTACAGACAACTGACCCTCGAAAAAACTCCTAAGAAACAGAATGGAATACAGAAAACGTAGGTAATTTATGAATTTATTAGTTTTAGGTATCCCTTAACTGTGCCTTTATGTTGTGTGTATATAACCTACATATTAAAGCTTTTTTTAATGTCTTATTATTTTAAAAAAATGAGATTCTTCTGCAGTAAGTGTCACTATTCATTTCGTAGTATGCTTACTGGATCAAGAAATCGCGAGCACAAAATGATGGAAACCAATATGTCGAACTGTTTGGTATGCTGACCAGAATAAGTGAGCTTGCTATGTTGCTTGTGTACTAAAGTAGGCTACATCATTACAAACTAATAGTTTTTTTTTATGGAAGAAAGTGACAAAACGAGCACAACATTGGCCCGAAGGAAAGCGCAACGTGCCTGCCCATAACAAATGCTGTGTCACTCAGAAAATTTTTGTATGACACCACACATATAATTCTTATATCTCTTATAATAGCACTCAGTGCCCTTCAAACCGAAACACAGTAATGTTTGCACAGTACTGCTTCACAGCAGAATAACTGGCCCTGGGGTGGTACCTACCTAGACGGATTTCTGCATAGAATCCTACCACCAGTGAAATGAATGTTTATGTTTTGTCTTCTTGCTTTGTTGTCACTAGCTCTCAGTGTCCTTTAAACCGAAACACAGTAATATTTGTACACAATGGAGCTACTGAGAGTACGAAGCCGGTTGTGAACAGCATCAGCGTCACGGTGCCGACACCGGGCGATTGCCGCGAGCTAACGCTATGGTTAGGCGAATGAAAGATCGGCTTCCGCATATTCGCGCTTGAGGAGGAACGTATTCTCCGTGTAGTAATCCGCGGCGTCGCGAAAGAGATCGAGATGCAACTAGTTTTTGAGGACCTTAAGTCCAAAGGTCACGCCGTCATTCTGGTTCACCGCATGTTGAACATGCGGACAAAGGTGATGTAAAATCTAGTGCTTGTATACTTAGAGCTCTCCGCTGCCAAGAAGAAGATATTCGACATACCGAACGTATGTCACCCCTCCTTCGGAGCGGAATTCGCCTAGCTAGTGCCACACATGCCAACTATAAGACCACAGCGCGCGCAACTGCATCGCGAAACCCCGATGCTTAAAATGCATCAGCGGTCACGTAACTGCAGAATGCAGCCGCGACACTAGCTGCATTGAGCCCCCTAGCTGCGTCCTGTGCGGAACGGATGGTCACCCTGTAAATTATCGCCGGTGCCTCAACGCCCCTCGTGGTAAGCGGTGACGAGGGAAATGCAGCGCCCGCGCGCTCCTCCTGCACCACTACCAAAGCGCCGTCAGCCACCCCGCGGGGGCTGGTCGAGCCTCCCCGCCCCTAAGAAGAATGAATGCCTGGACCAAACCTCTGCTCATGATCCGGGCAGCTTCGGTTCGCCCCGCGCATCCCGTGCCTACTGCGCAACGCCTCGTATTACCGAAAGTCACGACACCTGCCCATGGCCTCCTAGAGGATTTCGAGATCCTCATGGAGTACATGGACTCAGTAAATATGGACGAGCTCGCCACGCTCGCCCATAAAATTCGATTTGCAACCTCCGCCAAAGAACGCTTGCAAAGAACGGACGCTCCGTTGAGTACATAAATGTGCTTAACGTCATCAAAATCTAGAGGAAAAGAGTTGTCTCAAAGTATAACATAAATGGCTGTAAATAATAACACAGTAATTTAATAATAAATATAAAATTCATTAGTTGATATAACATATATGCGTAAAGAGGCCGCATGCCTCAAATACACACTTTCGAGTATACTAAACACGGTCCTTTATTCGCGGCCTGTTCGATTTACTCGAACATTTGGCCTTTTAATTCTGGTTCGATAATTTTAGTTATTATTTATATTCTGTTGTTTGCAATTATTATGTATATAATAATATTCCCATTTCGATTGTGGTTCAAGCCGAGGTTCATAACACCTACAGAGAGGCCCTTGGATCACAACAAGACCCAATTGTTAGTCGGATACTATTTTATTCGGTTTCCTGGGTCGGAGTACAGCGGAGCAGCAGCGCACAGTCGGCGAAGTTGCGATGTCGTATTCCTTACTCGCGGGCCTCCTGCTCGCGACGATAGAGGACGCCGTAAAAGCCTACTTGCCTATCAGTATATTTCACACATAAAAAAATGGGAACGAGTCATTCCGATTCCCTACGCCGATAGCAATACCACGAAGATGTCTTAAGAACAGTGAACAGTGTTACATCGCTTGTTTTCGTTGAATCGACTGCGACCGCTTACCAAGGGTAACCGAATTTGAACCCTACGTCAAGGTGCAAAAGGGAACGTAATTTTAGACACCACCGCGCCAAGAACGGTCACGTACACCTAGCGAGAACAATTGTGTAGAGGGTTTAGAACTGAAATAAGTTCTTATAGTTTATAACCTTCAGCAGCCATTTCGTTCTCTCTATATTTTACCAAGTGAAATAATTCTTATTATTAATATATTTTAGCTACCACGGCTCATAAAAATTAAGTATTGTATACGTAGACGAGGTGTTTCAAAATGTCTAATACGGGAAGTATTAGGTAACAACTAGGTAGGTAACAAATACTAAATGGAATAAAAAGAGTATTTGAATTTGTCTGGGTCGGAACAACGACCTTTTGAGTTAGGGTTGTGTAAAGTTTGACATAAAAAATAATTTTAAAGTTTTGTGTATGGAAATTTTTAGTATGATTTTTTGTCATTTTAACATCACCATTGTTCTTATCAGATAAAAGTAGCATGGTTAGGTATCGGCATGTTATATGAATTATGAAACACGACGTATATCATGCACTGATAGCATTCTTGATTTTGACAGATCCTTGAGACAACTGAGGGGCCCGGTCCCGCAAGCTTGGTTTTGTAGGGCTTTTTACCCTACATAAAGAACTAATGTTAATATTATCATCATACAGCCATATCACTCTCGCGCTTCGCGTGTGTCTCGTGAGATAATACGTTTTATTATTCTTTTGAACTGTGTCATCTCCGATGGAGACTTCGGGCTGTCGACTTGTTGTATCGGTAACTCTGAAATGCGCTCGCGTTCCAGGGCTGTTTTCACGAACCGACCTGGAACGCGGCCGCATGGTGTGTTACCAATGTAGGTCAGGGTACCGACCGCGAAAAATTTCGTCGCAGGTAAGACTATAGCCGAGAAGCATCTTACATCACAAGCATTTAAACATAGTTTGTGTGTGTTAAGCACTTCAATACATATAAGTAACGTTAATAACGTGGCTAGTATTTTTGATAAAAACAGGACACGGTAAGCAGAATAAAGACAAAAAAGACAAGAGAATAAGTGAGGAATAAGACATTACTTGAAAGTTGTAAGATGTATTTAAAATGATAGAAAGACTACGCTTCTATGCTTTTTTGCACAATATAAACTATATACATTTTATTGTATATTTACTTTTACAACACTTTGACTATACTCCTGTTTTTCTTTAAAAAAATGTAAGTATTCGAAAAATAGGAACGTGAAAGAATACCTTTTCACTGGCTACTATATATTCTATTACATTCAACATTTTTAAACGCTGTTTGAGGCTAAAGATGCTTTAAACATAACCTAAAGAAGTTAAAATTGTGATTAAGTACCGGCTTACATTTGGGATAGGGAAAGCAGCAATATCAAGCACCCGATCTTCACAAGCGTATGAGTAAATCTCCCGTAAATCCCTGTAGTGTGTTACCGTGCGCCCGCTGCAGAGTATTAGGTCATTGCCTAATATGCACCTGGATTTATAAGAAACATTAATAACAAAAAATGAAAGGAGTAATAGGAAAGTAAAGTTTCATCCTATAAATGTCCCATTCTGCCGTGTGATGGCGGCTTAAGGAAATCTGCCACCCCATCTCGTCCCGTGGGTGTCGTAAGACTCGACTAAGGGAAATGCCAGGATAATCGCATGGCTTTTGGCAGGTGGCGGAAGAATTATATTGAATGATGCCAGACATGAAATGCTCAGACCCATGACGGGAGCAACGTCAGAGGTGCGAGGCGTCTGGTACTGCGATCACCAATCCGCCTGCCAAAGCGTAGTGACTATGGCAAATCCTCTTTTCTTGGGAGAGGCATATGTTCAGCAGTGGATTATTAACAGGCTGGTAAAGAATAAGAAGAAAAAGAATAAACTATACAGCAAACACCACTTTAAGCGTTCCACATATGTGTAATGTGACATAATACACACATGAAGAAATAATAAAATAATTTTGACTGGCCCTAGTAGTTTTTTCTGGTTTTCCGATTCCAATATTAAGGTACCTTATTTAAGGTTCATTATTATTTATTATACAAAGCGAGCGCCGTCTGATCCCTCGACGAAAAAGGATTGTTCGTCATTTCTTTGCAATATTAATAGATAGGTAGATAATTCAACAAGATTCTTTATGTCTATCTAAAACTCTTTCCGAAGTGATAAGACACTAAACGCTACTGAATCGGTGTCTAATTAAATAGGACGTATTCTAAGTGTTAACATTGCCGCATGCCAGTGTTCCGGTATTAAAAATAACAAAATCACTAACAAAAAATATTTACATTGATGTGATTGTTTCAGAGACAGACGTTTCAATAGACAAAAACACTTTGCCTTTCCTTGTGTAACCCTTAACTTCATTGCCAGATGCTGCAAATATCTTATCTGTGTGGTTTCCTGAAACATCAACAAATTAAAGTATTAAAGTTGATAACATGTAGGTATTAATAATGAAGTGTTCAAATGTATACCGTTTGTTGAAGCGACCTGTAGTGAAGTTATTGGTTTCCCTGGTAAAGTTTTGAACTGAACAATTGGTTCTTCATCCTTTATACACAGACATTGTAATACACCATTTTTATCTCCTACAGCAAACTACGACACAAAGATAATCAAATTAAAAATTATTTTAATATTGACTCGACTTTAACATCGAATAGTTATCACTAGTAAATAGTAGTCTTCCTTTTTTTATTTATTTAGTGTATTTGGTAGGGTACCTTTTGCTGAGCTTTGTGACCAGAATTAGGCAGAATTTTTAATGTGTCAGGATACGTTATACCACAAAGTATATAATCAATTCTTGTTAGATCGTATTCCATTTTTTTACTTAGTGTACTTATATGATTTAGTCGAAAACATAGTAATCAATAATGCCTTGGCAACGGTTAAGGTAAACAAAAACGGGTTCACGTTTCTGTTAGCCATGTTTCTCCATGATAAACATTAAAGTTTAATTGTAATTAAGAGGCTTCACAAGCTTTTTAGCTTAGTTGTAGTAGTTACCAGGAACATTAATAATATTAGACGTATCGATAGTATCATCATATAGTACGAACGACTTTAACTTGAGACTGACTAAAGCTATCGGCTTGAATTTTACACAGGCTTTACATAATAACATATAGGGGGGCCAGTTGGGCCTGTTCACAGACAAATAACAAGATACGGTGGCATGAAAGAACATTTTTAGGTGGTAATGTTTGGTAGATTAAAAATTTGTTGCCCTTCCCCCTCTATGAAAAAATCGTTGCTACGCTTATGATGGCGAATACATCACTCAGTGGACGTCTCAGTCAGACCTGAATAGTGTCTTCCAACAAGTAAATCTTAAGATGAATATGGACAAGACGAAGAACATGTCTAACGTCCAATTTATATCAGTTATGGTTGGGTCACTACGCTCTAAGTTGTCGTCGACGTGCACACCTTTAACAGATTGTCCGATTACCTAGTCGTACTTACATCCAATGTTAAGCAAGATGTCAATCGAAGAATTATACTCTACTGGGCAGCTTTCGGGAAGCTTCCCGTCCAGTATACCTCATTATCTCTAAGCAGTTTAACCAATGCATCTTGCCAGTGGTGAAATGAGTGACGTGGTCACTGCGGGCGTGGCATTAGGAAGACCTTCAGTGAAAGACCACGTCTTGATTCCGTATCTCTTCACTAGTAACACGCACTGTTTGCAGACTTTTGAGGCACGCGTTTACTGTTCATTTATTGTAAGGCAGTCAGCAATTCACTGAACCACCTGATTTAAAGCTCAAGCTGAGCTCAGTCGCTCAGCGATCTATATATAGACAGGGCTGTACTGAGTGTTTCTCTGCGAGATAAAATCCGTAACCATGATATCCAGCAGCAGAACTAGAATAACCGACATAGCCCTAAGTACTAGCAAGCTGAAGTAGGTGTCGCATAGCTCGTAGAACCGACGATCTGCACGGTTTTGCGGGAAGTCGATGTATGCAGGTAGCACAGGGACGTGTTTTGTGACAATTTATAGAGGAGGCCTCTGTTCAACAGTGGACTAATGATAATGTGAAATGATGATGATGTTGAAACGTATGCAACATACTCACGACTATGCGCGACCGGCGTAAAAAGCGGCAAGCAACTGTCAACACCGCGTGCGCATGATACACTCGCGTTCCAGGATTTTTCCCACTGACCAAAACTACCGATACCAGTTAATGGTGCGAACGGAGGTCCGCGGAGGTATCCCTCGGGCGGTCAATAGGTAACTAATAATCAAGAGAATAATTGGAAGAACTATCTCAGGAGTCACACGTGTAGCACGAGAATGACACGGCAGTATGGTGATTATGTTAAAACTTTATTTATATATTTATGTTCGGTAGGTCCTCTTGCTCGATTGTCTGATGTTTGATAAAACTGTAAATAGGCCCAGTAGGCTAACAGCAAAATTTCACCAAATTTGAAGTGTAAGACTACGAGTAATCTTGAATGACTTATATAAATTTATTAATCATTCTAAGCCTGAAAGCAGAGTATTTTGAAAATTAACAAATTTCTAGATAGAAGTTTCTTGAACTATAACAAACGTGAAACTGAGTGTAAAAAATGAACGCAAAACAGAATATTTTAAGCTTTCAAAAATACTGCAGATTACAATCATAGAGGTAATACTTTTTTATATTTCTATACATTTCATACAAAACCGACTTTATTTTATGATGTTGTATTTACGTCTTATAAACTACCTGTCTTATAAACCTGTATAACCATTTATTACAATTTCCGGATAAAAGGCTTCTCTCAAGTTAAGAGTTTGGGTCCCAGAAAAATTTAAACTAATTTTGCGTCTGACACTTAAATATTGAAAGTTATATTGATATTTAGTTAACAAGTTTTAATTGAGTTATTTTTAAAGTTGTTTGTTTAAAAGTTGCCTTATAAATAATTATTTAATACAAGGGTCTCATAATATTATATTGAAAGTCGTACTTTAATTTTGTTATTTTATCATTGACTAACGTATAAGGTAGCCAAGATCATACAACCATTTTTGACATACCATTTTTTTGACAGCTGAAAGAATTAAACCTAACCTTTTATTCAATGTCATCTATTATAACAAACGTTAACATAAGCCAAATACCTATACAATTTTACCGCAGAGAGGTAATTTTGTAACTAATCTTATAATATTCATAAAAACTGAACAAAAATGGAGTCGGGCAAAGAAAATGTAGTCCAGGCTGTTGTCATTATGGATGTTTTTAATAATAATTTTACACCTATCAATAAAACTAAGCCCATGGTAAGCGATATGTGTATGTTAATAATCGTTATTTCTTGTAACGGTTAAATTTTAGTGATATGGTTTGTTTCTTGGTCTGTGTTATAGGCACTATTCCCTGTTGCTGGAGTGCCACTTATGAATTATGTTCTGGAATCATTAGCACTAGGGGGAGTCGATGAAACGATTCTGTTTTGCTGTCAAGATGCAGCCAAAATAAAAGAACATGTAAAGTAAGAAAAATACATCATAAGTTTAAATATTGTATTGATATGTATATTCCTATAATATTCCTATATTATAGGCAATGCACTAAAGAAAAAGTACCATGGAGCATGATTATGGATGTCCAGGTGATAACGTCTGAAACTTGCCAAACTATGGGAGATGTTATGAGAGAAATTGATGCAGCTGGTCTCATCAGAGGATATTTCATATTAATGGGGGTCAACAGCATTACTAACATAAACTTTGCTGCATTACTTGAACAACACAAGTAAGTTTCTTATTCTTCATCTTGTACAGCCTGTAAAGTCCAATGCTGGACATAGGCCTTTCCTAAGTTGGGAGAATTTGCCATAATCACCATGCTTGGTAGGCAGATTGGCGAATGCAGTAACAGACACTTTGCACTTAAAATTCTGTTACCTTTCATCAGTCAGGATAATTTAGATCTGGCAATATAGAGATGGTTATTCATCAATTGGATACAATGCAAATCTTCTGGAATTTCCTGGATGAAAATGGGGTGGTAGATTCTCTAATGCCGCTACCACATGGCCAAGTTCCTTTATATCTTATAATATTATAGAAGCTTGTTTTAAAATAGATTATAAATTTTGTGGGTTTTTAACTTTTTGAAACTGCCAACTAAATTTGGTTCATTAAAATTAAATGTAAATGTTTTGAAATTAATTAATAAAAGAGATTAGCATATGAGATTCTATTAAAAAATTAGTAAAATTTTGTTCAATAAGAAGGATTTAACTGTTTTAATCACTATTAATAATTAATT
>DWIA01000150.1:0-13220 GCA_018248195.1 Archon apollinus
TGGGTGACACAACATCTGTTCTGGGCAGACGTTGCGCTTACCATCAGGTGAACGTTTTGCTCGTTTCGTCACTTTTTTCAATAAAAAAAAAAGAATACATTTAGAAGTTATCGACTGCGCGAGAGATATTATAGTGCCACAATCGTACTAGCAAACAGGCAGTCACTCGACCTAACCTACCATGGCCCGAACTAACGCTCATTTTATAAGATAGAAGGTAGGCCAGGCAATATCATAGGCAAGTGGACAATCACAATACAACCAGACCCGAAAATTAACAATTTATTTGCACAACCATTGACTCCGAGCGGGATTCGAACTGAGGTCTTGAGCTGTAGAAGTCAGGTACTCTGGGCACTACGCCACGCGGTCGTAACGTGGATGGTGGCTTAAGATAATCGATTATACTGTCTTATTCTGTAGGTGACGTAAGTAAAGTAAAGGAAACCCCTTGTAAGTATCATGGCTTTCAGTAGTGACGGAACACCTATCAAGAAATATGCCAGACAGACAGATAGGCATGGGTCGATTTTAGGAAACCGTCTGGGTAGGTAGGTGACAACGCAGTATCAGTGATACTGATAAACATTATTGTATTTCAGTTCGAAGGGACCTGAAAGCTAGTCAATTACTGAGCGTACTTAACAAGGTCAGGTCGACGAGCGCAGTGTGGTGCCAAAATCTAATATTCTGGGTGACACAGCTTTTGTTATGGGCAGTTGCACTTACCATCAGCTGAACGATTTGCTTCGTTACCTTTCTCTATCAATGAAATGGATCGGTGATATAGGTGGCGGTTCAGGCTTCTCCCTGTCTTGAGTCTTATGACACTCACGGAATAACATTAGGTGGAAGACTTTATTAAACCCGCTGCACACGTTTGTGGCTTACCTGTGCCTTAATATTCCTTTTCCCCATTCTCCTCGTCCGCGGCTTATCGTCGAACTCATCATACAACGGCCCAGGCGCCAAGTGATGTGTAGTTCGAACCCTCAGCCGGCTCTCTGTGAGCTCCCTCCCGTCCCTCTCGTAGTGCACCGCATACAGAGAGGGGCTCGGCGATCGGCTCGGTGAATGAGAGTTTTCGTGAGCCGGACATATTTGTTCAGACGACGGATAGGAGACTGATATTTTGATCTTTTCGTGAGCTCGGCGTGCGCTTGAATGCCTGTTAGCATAAAAATAATTTCGTAAAGTTTATATTTGTTTTAGTAGCCTGCGTAGGATAATGTATTAGTCATTAAGACTCCTTATGTCGATGCTGTAAAATTTGTTTATTTCTTTTTATGAAAGAAAGTGACGAGACGAGAAAAACGTTCGCCTGATGGTAAGCGCAGTGTCTGCCCATGGTAAATGGTAAATGCTCATGCCCTTATGTCTTACATGGCCGGAAATTACGCTAGTTCTCAGTACATTTCAAGCCGAAACAGAGTAATGTTCGCACACTATTACTTCAATGCAGAATAACTATAACTGCGATGGTATCTATGTAGACGGATTCCTGCAAAGGAATCCTACCACTAGTACTGACAGGAAATTTCTTAGCCTCCAAAAGATGATATAATTGAAAGCACTATATAGTTAATAGATTCAGGCGTTATTTTACGGAAATCTATTATAATAAAGAAAATAAAGTTAATTTGCTAAGATCCACATGCAAAATATAAAATAGTTTTACCTAGTTTTTGAAGAGCACTGCCTTGCTTCTCATAACTCTCCACCACTACTTCTACTGGTGGTAGAATCCCTAAGCAGGAATCCGTCTAGGAAGGTATCACCCCTGACCGACTATTCTGTCGTGAAACAGTAGTGTCAAACAGTACCGTGTTTCGATTGGATTTGGTAAGTAATTGCTGGGTATATGAAACTAAAGAACTGATGTCTCAGGATGACGAGCGTAGTGTAGTGCCACACAGAAATGTTCTGGGTGACACAGCATTTGTTATGGGAAGAGGTTGCACTTAGCATCAAGTGGAAGATTTGATCGTCTCGTCACTTTATCCGATAATAGAGAACAACACTACCACTTGGCAATACACAACACTGAAGTCGAGAAGACGATTCGTGTTTATTTCGTGTACATTATCAAGCGATATAGACCCTACGATATATGTATAGTCGCCGAAAACGAGGTCTCGACGGCTATATTTCGTAAGTAGATTTGTTTCCTTTATTGATCATTAAAATTTGTATTATAATTGTCAGCATATAGGCAATTCAGTGGAAGTAGGTCGTCTCTGTGAATCACTTTTAATTGTGAATATTTAAATTAACCTCCAGGCCCCGATCCTACTTTAAAGGGAGTGTGTCCTCCGGTAATCATGGCCGCTGCAAATCGATGGTAACGTCGGGACCACAAAAATAATTTTCTTCTTTATAAGCCTCTTTATCCACTTATGGACATAGCCCTGGGCCAAGAAGGGAAGATTTCATGTAATCATCAGTTTTGGCAAGCGGATTGGGGAACGCAGTACCAAACGCTGTTTTCCGTCACCGGTGTTTTAATGTCCGCTCTGATATTTTTTGAGGTAGTTACAAGTATACCGCTAGCTGTCGGAGATTTCCAACCCTCCAATAAGATGGAGTGGTAGATTTCGAACGCCGCCACCACAAAGCGTATACAGATACAAGCTACGAGTAATATTAATTAAACAAGGTAATCCTTCAATGAATTCTAGTCCAATTTTTTATCAATGTTATATATTGACCTGTGTGTATGAATGTCATGGAATCTTCCAGATAAATTATTATCCATTTCCAGACGTCCGAATAATTTGAAGTATATAAATGTAATAAAACTGTATTTACAGATTTTATTGCGTTTTATTTTAACTATATAAATGCTCTAGGTGACGCAGCATTTGTTATGGGCAGACGTTGCACATACCATCAGATGAACGATGTGCCCGTCGCGACACTTACTTCCATAGACAAACTACAAATTTTCACGCAAGTGTCAACAACAACTGAACTAAGTTTTAACTCAATGGGATGGATAATTCGCGAACGCATTGAATACGAACACGCACTCATTATAATGAGATATTTACGCGAATACTACACATTTAATAAAACTAAATTTTACGGATTTTATCGCGTTTTATTTTAACTCTATTAACCCGTCGGTTCGAGCGCTTTACAGCACCCATTGTCCGCCTGTGACCGTATAGTTAAAATAAAACGCGATAAAATCCGTAAACTTAGTTTTATGAAACACATTATTTTTGCAATAGATTTTATTATATTGAAAATTAAGACTTCTGCTACACACCTCCTCAGCCTCTCTGGGGAGGCACTAAGCGACGTACTCGTGGAGTGGTTAGAGGCAGTGGATAATGGAGAACCGTGGGGCCTCGCAGACCCTCGCCCTCGGTGAATCCGGAGCGTCAGACGGTTGTCGTCGAACCGGCTACCCAGTCCTTTTCCTGGAATTTGTGTGAATAGTGTTTTATTTATATGTAATTTCTGGAATGGTTAAAGCTCTTGTGATTATCAAAACACCCTACCCTACCTAACTTTACCTAGGTTAGTGAAGGGCACTGAAGCTAGTGTAATTGCAGGGTATGATGCTCCTGGCTGATTTTCTTCTGAACTTCTGAATATTAAGCTATCAACCGCTCATGGTGTTGTTCCACCACTTTTTGTACCACCGGTTGTGACACCGTTATACGCGAATTCACGTAGGTTCACAATCACATTCTACGCGTGCTCGTAGACATGCACATTTTACTGGTAGTGGGATTCCTATGCAGGAATCCGTCTAGGTCGGTACCAGCCCAGTGTCAGTTATTCTGCCGTGAAGTAGTGTGCAAACATTACTGTGTCTCAGTTTGAAGGGTACTGAGAGCTAGTGTAATTACTGGGCATATGAGACTTAAGAGCTGATCTCAAGGTGACGAGCGCTGTGTGGTGCTACACAGAAATATTCTGGGTGACACAGCATTTGCTATGGGCAGACGTAGCTGTTAACATCTGGTGAATGTTTTGCTCGTCTCGCCACTTTCTTCCATAAAAAATAAGCATGCGATAAAATCTATTCTTTCTGGGTGGCATCGCAACTTTTACGAGCGTTTATTTCGTGCACATTTGGTGAACGGCGCACACGTAAACATAGGCGTTTAGTTGTGTGCGTGACCTTGTGTCGCATACATTAGCAATGCGTCTGTGTGATAAGTAAAAAAATGTTGCCACTGAAAACTGTTTACCTAATTTTTAAATAATTGTATTTTAGGGGCAAACAAACACACACATTAAATATATTACATACAAATATAACATACATTAAATATAAACACACACATTAATAATATTTGTGTTGCGTTAATTTCCGGTTGACACAAATGGGTGGCCATTTGTGTCCCGACTTCGGGAAATAATTTTGAAATAGGATAGAATCTCTTATTAAGATGCTCTTACAAAATAAATAATATCACTGAATCGTTACGAAAAGTACATTTAATCATAATAACACAATCATACTCCATTTCGGGATATTTTATATAGGTACGTTGATATGCTAATCACACCGGATATTGTGTTCCAGGAATACATAATGAATTGATTTAGTCTTTTTATGTTAAATTAAGCAAAATGAAATACTTGCGAAATGTAATCAAACTTGGCTTTTGAGTTAACGAAGTTTTACAAGATTTTACAACTCGGTAAGGCATTTTAAGATCATAAACAATTTTGATGTAACGTCTAGCGCGTCCGGTTTATTACATCTCACTGGAACGCGTTCGGCTTCCTATTTAAATGCACCTTCTACATTTTTTATTGGTCCGAGCTCTATGATGTTCTCCAGGCCGATTTTCAACCACGGCGGCAACTACCGAATACTTTCGGAGGCTATCAACTGCGCAGGAAATATTATAGTGCCGCAAGGGTACACGCACACACATCGGCACTCGCTCGTCCCTACCTACCCGGGCTCGATGTAACGCTCATACGATAAGATCGGAGGTAGGCTACGCAGTGTCGGAAACACGAGGACAATCACAACACAGTCAAACCCGAAAACTAACAATTGGTGTTTTTGCGCAAATGTTGGTTTCGGATGGCATTCGAACCTAGGACCTGCGCCGTAGAAGTCAGGCACTCTAACCACAAGGTCACGCGGTCTGAGCCCTATACTAGGATGTTTCCAGTATAGTGGGTGTGTTCTACAGGCTAAAATAATAATGCAGGAAGCGAACCCACAACCTACAGGGCAAATATAATATAATAGAATATGTTTCATTCAGTATGGATTATTTACATAATACTCATTGAACGTATTTTTATTAAACTTCACTAGATCCTAAAAAATGGCTTTTGTCTTGAGTAGAACCAGCAAGAAACCAAGCACAAATTTGTGAGTCCTTTTAAAAATAATATAATGTACAATAACAGTATCATAAATATTTAGAAATGGCTTGGTGGCGATCACCTGATTTCCAGGGGTTATCATCATCTATTTAAACTTTAGTATTATTACTCTTTTTAAAAAAAATCTGTGTTTATTAAAAAAGCTTTTTGATCGAGAGAATTTGCGCACTTTTTGGGAATTTGATGCACAAAAAAATGTATACTCGTATACACACTGCCCCATAACATAGTTACTGACTCTGTGAAGTCGAGTAATTGGCGTTAATATATAATAAGTTTGTGCTTGTTAGTGGTATTTACATTATAAACATTAGTTTTTTATTAAACTGATTTAAGTTCTTATGTAAATATATAACGTTTTCATAGGTATATTGTAAGGCGAAAATTAATATATTAATTTCTTTATATTTATCTCTAATACTTCTAAATACTTTAGAGCAGCGGTTCCCAAACTTTTTTCCGTAGATACGTATCTCTGCCTATTAATGAAATATCTTAAGCTTATGACCTTCGTCATGAACTCCCATATACATGTCGTGCACCGCCAATTTTCGACGACATAGACTCCTTTGGGAATCTCGCTTTAGAGCCAAGATCATAAATAGCTCTTACGACCCTTTTTTGCAAAAGAAAAATTATATCTACAGCAGTCGCTAGTTTCAACATAACTATTTATTTTACTGTATAAGCTGTAGAGATAAGTATATTTGCTAGTTTAGATATATGTGGCCCCAATGAAGCCCAAAAGCCGATTATTCAGAAGTTTGACAGACACAATGTCGCATGTAATATATACTTGTATACGGCGTAGTTTAATTAAATGCTTCTGGTAAAAACCGGAAGATGCCGCTGTAACAAATCGGGCACGGAGACATTATTATACCCTAACATTCAAAAGGCATTCACCATATAAATCCTAATTTAATAAAGGAAACCCTCCGCTCCAATCCGGAGCAGCTCCAAACACCGTAACATTATTATGTTAAGACCGAACTGAATACGACCCCTCTTCGGGTATATCGTACAATTATCATCGCACAAAGAGAAGGTAGGGCTGTAAAATACAATGAGGCTGGGGCCAAGTTCTCAAGCAGCAATTAAATATGTAGGGAAGGGGTGGTTCTTAAAGTCAGGCGTAACACTGTCCTCGTTAAATATTATGAGTATTAGGGTTGTTAGGTTCAACCCTATTTCGTTGTAAGGCGAGGCTACGCCTGTATTTTTAACGGTCATTTACTATGTTGCTATTAAATCCAGACGGGGAAAATTATACACGAAAGGTTTTATTTTCCGTTTTATATTTGCCCAAAATTTTTTTGCAGATATTATTTCTTTAGTTTTTTGAAGTTAAGCTTAGGGTTGGCAAAAAAGGGTTATTGTTGGTGGTAGGGTTTCTTATTTCTTCGTTTGTCGGTGTTGTTGTTTTGTTGTTGTGGACCATTTTTAAGTGAATCTCAGACAATAATATTTTTTTGTGTAAAATATGTTTTTTATAAGAGCCATGGTAGCTCAGGGGCTAGGCGCTCGCTTTATATTTCATAGTATACTAGTTGCAGGAATTAGAGGATATGTGAAGTCCGGCAATCCGTATTGGAGTAGCTGTAGCAGACTCTTCCCGGCTCCAAAACCCTCTCGGAAATGCGAGAAGGCCTGTGATCAGCAGCGGGACAATTAGAGGCTGAATTTTACTTTACTTTTAATTTTTTAAATATAATTATATATTTAAAAAAAGTGTGTGTTAAAAAAGTCGCTATCAAAGGCGACTATCGTGGCACATACAATCTTGTTACAGTGCGTTGTAGCGACTCCTATATCGCCTCCTATACTCCTATATCCTATATCCTATATCGCGATATCAAAGTTATCAGAGATTGTTACTATAATATACATAATTATTACCATTTTGACGAACCACGAATCCTGTGCGGTCAGAGTATCTGACTTCCATGGAATCTGGGTTCAAATTCTAGCCGCAGCCGGTATTTGTGCAGAAACACTAATTTTTGGTTTCGGGTTTGGTTGTAATGCAATTCACACTGTATCTCTGACACTACGTCTTAGCCTACTTTCAAAATTATTGCATTAGGACTATATCTGGCGCGGGTAGTTTAGTAAGAATGTGTGCCTCTGTATTTGTTCGACACTTGTGGTACTATAGCTCCTGGTTAGTAGAATTCAGCAGTAGTTGCCGTGATCGACAAACGGCCAGGAGAACATATGCTGTGTATTATTAATGAGAAGAATTGTTTTATGTTGGAATTTTGCAATCACTTTTTACCTTTTGTGGTTCTAAATCCCTGGTTGATAGCCTTAGTGGTCCTCACAGCAGCTTTGTATATCCTCCAGTAGAAGAACAGCATCACGAACATGGGGATGTAGAAGGAGCCGAGAGCTGAGTAGACCACATAACCGGCGTCGTTCGTCAGCTCGCACGTCCATTTGCAGGGTGGGTTGGGAGACCAGCC
Organism: Archon apollinus; assembly: GCA_018248195.1. Taxonomy (NCBI): domain Eukaryota; kingdom Metazoa; phylum Arthropoda; class Insecta; order Lepidoptera; family Papilionidae; genus Archon; species Archon apollinus. The sequence continues at coordinate 7,833 of DWIA01000150.1, forward strand.
GTCTTTGAGTTCAGCTTCTTCTGGCTGTTATAAAGAGTATTTAGATACTTAAGGGTCATGTATTGATTCAATTGGATATTTTTGTTACAGAACAGGGAGCAAACTAGCTAGCAGCTCACCTGATAGTATGTGATCAGCGCCGCCTATGATATTTTCTAAGGGAAAAAACTAACGAGAACAAATCACGATAACGAGCAAATCGTTCACCGCATTGTAAGTGCAAAGTCTTGTCATAACAAATGCTGTGTCACCAAGAACATTTCTGTATGGCATCACAATGCGCTCGTCAACCTGTACCGTCAGTTCTCAAGTTTCATAAGCCCAGTAATTACACTTTTAAGCAGAGCTCTTCCAATCAAAACATAGTAATATTTGTATACTAATGCTTAGACATATTCCTGCCTAGAAATCGTACTACCCGCAAAAATAAATCTGGATACTGATCCACCATGCAACAACGCCCTCCACTGTTCTCTGGCAATACCAGAGAGCGTTGTTGGCCTGCGAAAAAGAAGCAGGCTCTTTTCTTGAAGGTCTCAAAGTCGTATCGGTCCGGGAATATCGCTGGCGACCGCAGATTCCAAGTGCCAAATGTAATGATATATTATATATTCTTCTTCATCAGCTAATAGAAAGAATGCCGGACCTATGTCCAGGACGAATCCTCCCAACTTTAGTTATGCCTATGCCTCACTCAAGTTGGTAGGATTCGTCGTAATCGCTACGTTTGGCACGCTGATTGGCAATCACCAATTTGCCGATTATCAGACTGGATATTTTACGACACAGCACCGTTATGAATTTTGGTCGGTAGGCGATGGCTTAAGCGATTGGCTTCTGTGCTGTGGGCTACTGGTTCGATTCTCACACGGAGAATCATTCACAGATATTTGCTCTGTGTCTGGGTGTTTGTGCGTGCGTGTGTATTGGGATCTGAAGACTGCTGGGTTGCCTGAGGTGGCTCAGGGAGCCCCATTGGGTCCTCTTATTCAGTCACACAGAACACTAAGACGCTGGGTGAGGTCGGCATCGTTACGTCTTTTGTTGTTGCAAGGGTGGAGTGAGATCTCGAGGTGTTTAACGAGATCACTTTTGCGAAGGCATTCGGCTGTTACAAACGCGTCTAATGAAGTGAAATCACCATATAATAAAAATATAAATATGATCTCTTGTTATATATTACCTTTTTATCCTTCCATCCAACCAGCGGTGGGAAGCAAATGACGAAAGAGAGCACCCACAAGCCAGCGATGAGCGCCTTCGCCCGCTTCTTGCTCATGATACTAGGGTAGCTGACTGGTCTTGTGACAGCCACATATCTGTCCAGGGAGATGGCGCAGAGATTGAGGATCGATGCGGTACACATCCAGACGTCGACAGCTAGCCACACCGAGCACCACACGTCTCCAAATATCCATATCTGGAAGAAATTTTGTTCAATTTTAACACCCGGTTCTTTTATTCTCAAAACGAATATTTTTTCGTAGGAGCCGTTGAATTATCTACCTTTAGTTGCAACCGGTCCCTATATTCATCGGATAGTTATTAGTAGCCACTACTTATGTTTTTTAGCAACGAGAAAGAGTCGTTACGTAGCGTTCGACAAATTCCTAACGTCATTTGCCAGTTACGAATGCCCGTTAGATAGAGAAAGCGTTAGACTAACTATTTCTAGGTAATTCAACGGATCGTAAGAAAGATGAGTGTTTTGTGACTATTATCGTTATGGAGCGTTAGTAAAACCCATTTCTATAACTAACGGATGTTCATAACTGGTAGTTGATGCAGACAAGTTTAGGAACATTAGGCACCTCGGTACTCGTAAGTGCGTAACGATTAGTAGCTATGTTTTTTAAAAAAGAATACCAGCAATGCTATTCACATTAATACTATTCCTGTTAACCACTCCAATTAAGCTTAAAAGCTTGTGTTAGGATGTGGTTCACGTCAATAGTCGAATGGCAGGCGCGATCCTACGACTTCTTTCGCAGCCCGTACCCTAAACCATTAGGCTATTGGCGCTTAAAGCTTTTAGCTATAATAACTGTTCTTTAAATATAGGAACTGGACATTTGCGATTCAATAAAAGTATTAGCTCGGTAAAATCTTCATATACTGCAGCATTTTGATGTCAACATAAGGCGCAATTATAGCATCGTATTACCACCTTAAATTATTATAAGTTAGCTTAGCGTAGCTCGTCGGCTGTTTGTCGTAGAGTCTATAAATAATAGCACTTGATAATGCCATGTTTTTTGGCGAAACATGTCGTGTATTCGATAGTGGTGTATATTACCTAGTGTTAGTGTAGTAGTAGTAAAAAAAGTAAAGTTTCAGCCTATCAATGTCCCACTGCTGAGCACAGGCCTCCTCTCATTTCTGAGAGGGGTTTTCTAGCTGGGAAGAGTCCGCCACGCTGCTCCAATGCGGGTTGGCGGTCTTCACATGTCCTCGAATTATTTTTATTTTTTAGACATGCAGGTTTCCTCACGATGTTTTCCTTCACCGCCGAGCACGTGGTAAATCAGCACTTAAAATTGAAAATAGACAATTTTAGTGGTGCTGGCACCGGGAATCGAACCCAGGTCACTCGCTTACTATGAAATTTAAAGTGAGCGCCTAGCCCCTGAGCTACCACGGCTTCTTAGTGTAGTAGTGGTGGAAGGTATCTGGTGGCGACTCCCGGTGGCGGTGTTAGTTTGCTTGTGCACGCTATTGAGAGAGGGCAGTGCTCTTAAAGCTAGGTAATGTAAACCACTTGTGTGTAACTCGCGAATCTTAGCAAATTAACTTTCCATCCTATTTTACTTTAAATGTCACACCCTGTATGCGTTTACTTATCTTATCCTCGGGGTACTGTTACTAGGCCCACCAATTATTTACTCAGGACAAACTAAGGAGTCACAGTTGAACACAACCCAGGCTGTTTTTGTATTAAAAGTAGATACATATGAATATTTGTTGTGTTGAATTTTCGGTGGGACCCCAATTTTGGACAGTTATTTGAGTCCAAAGCCAAAGAAGCATTAAAAAACTTGTTGTTAACGACGAGCACTGAGAACACTTCATACAGGAATAATATCTAAACTGATTTCAAGCTCAAGTGAATATCAAAGTCAACGGAAACCATTTGTCATTTCTAGGGAGTTGCTATGGAATATCAACTGCCAACTTTAGTCACGAGAAAAAGTCGTGGCACAAGCCCTAGAGGTTCACTTTTAGAAGAAAAAGTGATAATCTTGTAACACCGTCGCAAAATCGTTTGTCTGACGATTTCCCATAGGCATTTCAGAGACATAGCGCAAAGATTAGGATTTGTTCTTTCTTGTACCTTTAACCATCGGTTGACAAGGTTAACGAAAAAAAAAAAAAAAACAAATTTATTTTCTTTTTATGTAATTGGGATTCACACAAAGCGGTCTTCAATTACGGTATATATGAATTGTAGCTCTTTCCTTGCATCACTATTTGCAGACTAATATAATATAGAGTTCTCCACGGCAAGAATAAATTCAAGGCTTCTCTTACTCTAACATTTTCATCATCTGGGACGGTGCCTACCATCAGGCAAATTTGCAAATATTGGCCTCAGACATAATTAATTGGAAATAGTAGATTAATAATTTTAGAAAATTTTATTAATGATTCTGCTCCATATGAAAACAATAATTTACAGCCTCGGGTCTAAAAGCCGTAGGCTTTTCGTTGTAATCGTGTCTACCGCGTTAATTGGAAGGCTAGTCATGCATTCGAATGAAAAGACTGTTAAGTACTTCCTCTGATTAAGACAAATCTTAAAAACTGATGATCCTCGTGACTGAATCCGACTAAGGTGATCTTTTACTTTTTTTATGGAACAAAGGGACGGGACGAGCAAAACTTTCAGCTGGTGGTAAGTGCAACTTCTGCCCATTACAAATGCTGTGTCACCCAGAACATTTCTAAGTGGCACCACACTGCGCCCGTCACCTTGGCTCTTAAGTCTTATATGTCCAGCAATTACGCTAGTTCACAGTAACCTTCAAACCGAAACACATTAATGTTTGCACACTACTATTTTACGGCAGAATAACTTGCACTGGAGTGGTCCCTACCTAGACGGATTCCTGCATAAGAATTCTACCACCAGTAAATGAAGATACAAGCAAATCGTTCACCTGAAAGTAGGTCCGACGTCTGCCTACAACAAATGCTGTGCGTGACACGCACTATACAAACCGAAACCGAGAATTATTTGGAGTTATATGGACGAAGTAGTTTTTTAATTTGTACATCATGGGTTGTTCATTGTATAACCGCCCAGATAAACTGGCGACCATGATTAGACGAAGCAGAGTAGGATTCCGAATAACTAATACATCTGGAAAAGCTAAAGCCTCTAACTCCATTGTGAATTGAGGGAGTTAAGTGATTTATGGAGTTAAGATGGTCTAAAAAAGCAGTTACTTTATTTGATGGTAAAATTGTGAAAGTGTCATCTACATACTCCTTATAGAATCTTGAGCTTAAAGGTGAAGTACGGAGGGCTTTCTCCTCAAAGTCTTCCATGAATATGTCGGCAACAATGGGAGACACTGGGGAGCCTATCACCACACCATCTAGTATCAGTAGTTCTACAAGCAAGTATAATTTGGAATCCTAATAACATCTTGAATCACACTGTGTACAGAAAAACGACCCATACCGTTAGATACCTTAACGGTGATTCTCACCGCCATCCACCACAGTTAGCTACCGTGGGTAAATCTTTGTTATAGAGAGCACGAGGGATCTGTGACAGAAAATACCTCGCCACCGAACTTCAGCATGTCATGCAAATTTTGCATGACAACAAGCTTCGGGTTCTGCGCCAACGTCGCAGTAAACGAGTGAAACCGGCCACAGTCGAGCGTGTACCTGCTGTACTACGATACGTCAAAGGAGTCACAGACAAGACTGGCTATATCCTGAAGCGGGCTTCCATTAGAACATTCTTCAAGTTGCCGAAGAAGGTAAATCAGTTTTTACCATCTGTCAAGTGTAATGTCCTTCTACAAGATGCAAGAGTATACAAGCTAGATTGTGAATATGGTCTCTCTTACATAGGGCAAACAAAAAAATCTATAAAAACCTGCGTAACAGAAGTCATAGCTGACGTGAAGCATAGACGCTCTAGGAAGTCTGCAGTATGTGATAATGTTCTGGATCATCCCAACCATTACATTAGATTTAATGGACCACAAATCCTCGCTAAAGAACACTGATTCCTGCCAAGGATGATACGTGAGGCTATTGAAATTATAAAACATCCTAATTTCAATAGAGAAGATGTTTGGGTACTACCACCGGCTTGGGATCCTATAATTAATAAAATTAAAACCAAGCACACCACTGCTAGACTTCAAGATA
>DWIA01000151.1:0-13219 GCA_018248195.1 Archon apollinus
CAATTACCGTGTCACCCAAAACCTTTCTGTGATGCACCACACTGCCATTGTCACCCAGAGACATAAGTTCTTAAGTCTCATATGCCCAGTAATTACACTTGCTTTCAGTATTCTTCAGACTGATACACAATGATGTTTGCACACTCCTGCTTAACGGCACAATAACTGGTATCTACTTAGACTGATTTCTGTATTAGAATCTTGCCACCAGTAAATAGATACACTGCACAGGCCTGTAGACATGAAAAGTCCTTCATGCTGATCTAGTGCGAATTGGTGATTGGATGATTGACATGGGTCGTCGTATCCGAAAGTGAATTGGTTAACTATTATACCAATCATAGGAGAACTGCTTGTTATTAAGCACGTCTTTTTCTAATAAATGGGATACACCTAGTTAATAGAAAAAGAGCTTTCGACTAACGAGCTAACGACTTTTTTCAAGCCTGCGTGTTGCCAGTGATGAAAAAAAAGGTCTACTAGATTTTTAGTAATTAAAAGGTAGTCTTGCTTTTAAGTTTTATTATGTAGTAGCTGTTTCCCGCCAACTGCTCTTGGCGTATATTAAATTAAGAAATTATTGCTTTTTAGTTTACAATTTCATGGTTAATAAAATTGTTTCAATTTTTTTGCACGGAACCCTAATTTTTTTCTGAAATAAGAGTAGCCTAAGTTATCCACTTTAACATCAGCTATCGGCCAGTGAAAGTCCCGTCAAAATCAGTCCAGCCGTTTCAGAGATTAGCCGGAACAAACAGACAGACAGACCGACAAACAGACAAACATTTTAAAAATAGGTTTTTTCTTATAAGTATCATATATACTTTCATATGCATTTAGTAAAAAGTTGTTATTTTGACATTACAAACAGACACTCCAATTTTATTTATTTGTATAGATACAATCGAAAAACAACTAACCTGAGGAGTCCGATGATTTATCATAAATACTCATACCTTAATTCGAGTGTTGGGTGATAACCAAATCATAAATGAAAACTTATACACCATGTAATTACTGCAAATTGATCCACATCTACGTTGCCGCCTCCGTTATCCAAATTTAAGTTTCGAGATTTCTCCACTATATTGACGATATCATAAAATAAATTCTGGTTCTTCTAATTATTAAATCCGACGATGAGCCAGTACCATGTTGGTAGTATATAGGAATTTAATTAGGAAAGGGAGTTAAATAATGCAACTATATCGTTAACCTTTACGATTTGACCTTATATTGTATACAGTGGCAACGAAGGAAAAAACAAATCATAAAAATAGGCTCACAGCCTGTCTTAAGATTATCTTAATATATGATTGAAAAACATTGCATGAAAGGATGGCACAGGTGCTTTAACGATATCTAAGGTTGAAGTGTCTGGTACTGCGATCGCCAATCCGCCTGCCAAGCATGGCGATTACGGCAAATCCTCCCAAGTTGGGAGATGCCTTTGTTCAGCAGTGGACTTTTACAGGCTGATGATGAAGAAGACAGAAATGTTAACCTTGCCGCCAAATTCTAAACCAAGATTTACGCTTTGTTACATCGTAAAAAAAAACTATGCGAACAAATTCGCAAAAGCAGTTCGTTAATTTAAAAGAAGAAAGTGACGAGACGAGCAAAATGTTCACCTGATGGTAAGTGCTCCGTCTGCCCATAACAAATGCTGTGCCAATTGTTCTGTGTTAGTTGTTCTGTGTCGAGGTTTTTGTACATGTGCAATTTATCGAGGATATGAAGTCCGCCAACGCAACGATATAGCGAACTCTTCTCCTCAGCCCTCTCATGGTCAGCGATGGGACAATTATAGGCTTTACTTCACTTTACTTTGCTTCTTTTTTAATTTATGCCTATGGAATCCATAGATGCGGAGGAAATCACACTGAGAGGGCAACGGTTTTTATCTAATGTATCTAAGCTACATGTAACTGATGATAGGATTCCTATGCAAGAATCCGTCTAGTTTAGTACCACCCCAGGGCCAGTTATTCTGCCGTGAAGCAGTGGTGTGCAAACATAACTGTGTTTCGGTTTGGAGGCTACTGTGAGCTAGCGTTATCGCTGGGCATTTGAGACTTAAGAACTGATGTTTTAGGGTGACGGGCGCAATGTGGTGTCACACAGAAATGTTCTGCGTGACACAACATCTGTTATGGGCAGACGATGCACTTACCATCAGGTGAACGTTTTGCTCGTTTCGTCAATTCATCCAATTAAAAAATTAAACATTTTCAGAGGTCAACTTTCACGGTCCACGCTGTCGGAGCCGAGCTTCAGTTCGAAGCGGACTCTCTCAACAAGTGGGAGGTGTTCCTTCTCCATCTTAAGCCTGATGTAAAGGATCTACGAGTTGCACTGATAGGAGTTGATCTCAACCCATCTAATCTGCCTCTAGACCTTTTAGGAAAGATTAAGTAAGCGTGAAGGTTTACATTCTTAATGTTTTTAAATTTTATCCAAACGTTTCTATTTCCTGCTAGGCTATGGATTTCTACACCCAATATCAATCGTGTGACTCTCAAGGGCTAAGTTGACTAGGTCGGCTAAGACGGTCGGAGGAATTACCTAGCCGACGTAGACATTTTATTTAAAACAAAGTTAGGAGAGAAACCAAATTACCAAAGATATCCTTCTTCTTATTTATCAGCTCGTAAATAGTCCATTGCTTAACATAGGCCTCGCCCGTGAAATGAGGATTTGCCACCATCACCACGCTTGGCAGACAGATTGGTGATCGCAGTTACAGACGCCTCGCACCTCAAACACAGCTGCCTGTCATGGGTCGGTGTAATAAGTCCGGCATTTTTCGAGATAGTTAATCCGCCACCTGTAGGAAGCTAGGAGATTATCTAGTCTTAGGTAGACTTAGTTGACTCTTACAACACTAACAGGATGAGATCGATGTCGATTCCGAAGAAGTTAGGATTTGCCAGAATTACCACACATAGGTGGCGTAATGGCGATCGCAGTATCAGAGGTTCCGCTTACGTCTATGTTTTCGACTCTTATCAGTGTGTTTTATCGGACTGATAATATTTGTGATGGAAGCATGACTTCCTTCTTTTTATAATAACTACTAACCTTGTTTTTTTTTGATTTACTTACGATCCTTACGAAATCCACAGGGAGTGCTAAATCTTCTAACGTCGCCTTATCACATTTCCCTCTATTAAGTTAAATAAGTCTGGCCAAAATTGTAGCCCGGTGATAGAGAAAAACGTCTTACTGTTGGTAGACTAGGTAGGTATCACCGCTGGGCCAGTTATTCTGCCGTGAAGCAGTAGTCTGCAAGCGTTACTGTGTTTCAGCTTAAAGGGTGCTGTGAGCTAGTGTAACTGCTGAGCATATGCGACTTAAGAACTGATTTCTCGGGTTGACGAGCACAGTCTGGTGTCATAGAGAAATATTCTGGGTGGCACAATATTTATTTTGAGCAGACGTTACGCTCACCATCAGGTGAACTATTTGCTCGTCTCGTCACTTTGTGTAATAAAACAAAGAGTTGCGTGGTGTCTGGTCCCAACCCTTGATTAGCCAGCCAAGCGTGGCTTAAACTGTAAACACTTCTAACTTGGGAAAGATATTACGGTTGGAGATAAAGATGATGATTGTGATAATGAAGCTTCTAGACCTTTAATGAATATTTATGAGGAAAAGACGAAGAATAAAAGTAATATGAATAATAAATTAAATAACATTCGATTGCAGGCTCTGTGAGAACTGCCATACCAACAAAAGGCGGGTCCAGTTCAGTTTTCAAGACAAGAGGTCCTATTACGATTACTGGGCCAGTGACGATTTCACATTGCCAGACATTGGTAAGTTTAAAAGTAAAACATTAGAATTTCGATGACGTACTCTTAAACGTCTTCGACCATGGTTACCTTGGGGCTAACAAACCTCTTCCACAGGATAAACCACAGCACCGTGTCTCTCGAAGTAATCCGCCTGAGCAGGTACCACAGCAGTGCCAGTTATTCTGCCGTAAAGCAGTTGTGTGCGCACATTACTGTGTTTCGGTTTGAAGGGCACTGAGAGCTAGTGTAATTACTGGGCATATGAGACTTAATAACTGATGTCTAGGAGAATAATCGCAGTGTTGTCTTTGCAAGATTCCAGCTGATACAGCACTTGTTATGGGCGGTTACCATCAGCTGAATGATTTGCTCGTTTCGTGTCTTTCTTTCATAAAAAAGAACGAAGAGGCTAAAGATCGAAAGGCAGATTTCATAGGTGAAGGTGACATGAGGATCTGATTTATTTATATAGTTAGCGTTAATGAAACTTCAATAGCGCGATGCAGGATTTGGGATTTCTTGAGCTTTTCAATCTGGTGACATAGTAAGTATTACTCTCTATATCTATATCAGTCAGTTTGAAGCAGTAGTGACACAGATTTCGCTATAAGGGCAAATGTATTGTCAGTGACACACGTTAATAACAATACAACTAGAGAAGACCTTGGACTTCGAACTCAAGCTGACGACGCATCAGAAGCAGCACTCGAGAGCATTTAAATGTTCCAAAAATGCGCAACAGCGCATCGTTATCTCGTCATCATCATCATCATCACCATTTCAGCCTATCACTAGTCCACTTCTGAACATAAGCCTCCTCCATAGATTGCCACAAAACATGTAAGTTCTCTCTCAGCTCTCATTTTGGGGGGAAATTGCTATAATTGCCACGCTTGGCCGGCGAGCTAGCAACCGCAGTTTGTTATTGAGATGTTTCAGTACAATGCTGCTGTCCATCGCTTAGTTTTCGTTTTCCCTCTGTCGACACTTTTATGACACCCATGGCACGAGATTGGGTGGTAGATTCTCTAAAAGCGCCACCACACGCATCGTTATAATTGTGTCTGATTTCACGGACATGCAGGTTTTTGATTTAGCACAACTGACAATTTTATTTGTGCCAGCACTGACACTTAAACGAAAAAGGTAAAGCTCGGCCCACGAGTAAACACGGCTCTTTAATATTATTTAAAAAAAAAGATAATACAAAGATAATACAAAGTCGAGCATTCGCTTATTATACGAGTACAAGACAAGAAATTTATTTTCTATTTTCATCACCTCTTCACAATTTTAGATTAGAATAGAACAGAGTATTTTATTAATTATAGATTATTTACATAATACTTATTGTACGTTTTATTTATTGGATGAAGTGAATAGACGAGCGAAACGTTCACCTGATGGTAAGTGTAACGTCTGCCCATAACAAATGATGTGTCAACTATAACATTTCTGTGCGGCACCACACTGCGCCAGTCCCCAGACATAAGTTCTTAAGTTCATAAGCCCTTCAGACCGAAACACTAGTGTTCACACACTTCTGCTTCATGGCAGAATAACTGACCGTGCTGTGGTGTGCCGTGCTTATTTATACGTATACCCGCATAGGAATCCCAGCACCAGTTGACGAGACTGCTCGAAATCGTGGTGTTAAACATTTAACAACTTACAGATCCTATATTGTAAAATATTATAGCAAAAATAACAAATTAAAGTGAACTCTTCGGTAAATAAATGACGAGAGTACATCGATGACGCAGGAAATTTAATACTGTCACATTGCAACCTTAAAGAGAAACTAGACTCTTATAAGAACCTCGACCATTGTCACTGACATTTGATTACTTGACCACAATATACCATTTATGTTTCCTTATTCCTGCGACATAGCAATTATCGTATTATGGTATTATTAAAAGCTAAAAATATTTGTGATTCCTATCCATTCAATGTTGCTGAAAGATTTACGAAATGTAGTTAAATTTGAAGATCGCGTGTTCTAGTGGTTAGAGCATCTGACCTCTACCCCGCAAGTCCTGGGTTCGAATACCAGCCGTAGCCACAATTTGTGCAAAACACAAATCTTTGGTGTTCGGGTCTGGTTGTGCTGTTTGATGTGAAATTTGCGTCTGCAAAACTTTCCCACGATACAGGAGAAATCTTAGTGTGAGCCGGTTTAAAAAAAAAAAACGAAAAAAATAAGAAAACGAATTACTTTCATATTCGTATAGGCGACTACTATTGCCCTAGCGATCAGACTACCAGAGTGTTACGCCGCTCTGGATTTGAATTCCAGAAAAGAGAAAAATTTAATTTGTAGGTTTTCTGGTATGGTTGTGTTGTGGTTGAACTCGTGTCTGTGACACTGCACCTCTGTCTGTCTCCGATGTTATCCCATGAGAGTTACATCGGACGCGAGTAGGTTAGGACGAGTGAGTGCCTATGTGTTTGCGCGTGTATTTGTACTATACACGGCACTATACAATTTACTATGCAATTGAAATCCGCCAGGGGATCATATGTTTTATACAATGTTATGATTAAAGTATGCCAGCAAGAAAACCAAATAAACATTGATATTTTATATTTATCCAGGATTATTAATTTATTAATCGCAAGTAACGCTTTCAATACTTATGCGAATTACAAAACGGTAAAGTTAAGCAAGATGCTTATATAATCTGCTCCTTCGAATATCTTAATAACAAGGTCAGCAATAAAAATGCATTTTTATTAGGATGGCCTTATGATACATGTTAATAAACGTCATACATAATATATATGACGTTTAATTAAAATGATGCAAGAAAGAGTACTCTTTTAATATTACGTATGTTTGAATGAATTAAAAATATGTAATTCTTTCAGAAACCTCAACCAAGATGCTATCGCAAAAATGTCATATGCCATTGTAAAAATATGTTTCGAAATGTTAAACGCTTCAGAAAAGCTGATATTTACCCATACTTGGGGATACAGGGACAAAAACGGCAAGTGGCAAGGGATTATTGATCACCTGATAAAAAAAGAAGCGGACCTTGGTAAAGACTAATCCGGATGTGATAATAAGTTAGGGACCAATTAACCGCCCCATTGACAACTAGAACTTACATACAGTGATGCATTCACATATTTCTTTTAACTACAATTTTTTTATTCGCAGTTTTTGTGCATAAACGAGCAACTAAATACTGCATTATACAAATATCTAGCAGACCTGAGTTTTCCAACTTTTCAGTCTTTCACTGTTATCTTTTCAGAGAGAACTTAAGATATTTACAACCCTACCAAAACGGAAACAATCTGTATACATATGTATTTTACAAAAAGGTCATTCTTCGTTTTCGATAATAATATCACATTTAACTAAAACAATTGAACATTGCGTACAATTAAATGCAACTAAAAAGTTACAGACTTCCAAACTCTGCCTTTCTACGTTATACTGCCAACTCTTCCATAAAAAAATTAAGATTATTATGGAAGTGACGAGACGAGATTATCGTTCACCTGATGATAAGTGCAACGTCTGCCCATAATGTTGAACCCATGACATTTATGTGTAAGACCACACTGCGCTCGTCGCACTGAGACAGTTCCTTAGTCTCATATGCCCAATAATTACACTAGTTATCCGTGCCTCTCAGACAGAAGCACAGTAATGCTTGCAAGCTACTAGAATAACCGGCACTGCGGCGGTATCTGCCTAGACCAGTTAAAAGTAACAGGCTTAAGAGACTTAATAACTTGTAGGAACTATAGCACTCTTCACTCAAGAGCGTATGGAATGCATTGACTACATCGCCATGATCGGTTCCACACCCTTAAGATTCGTTTTCCGCGAACCTCCTCTAGCATTGATGTCAAACATTTTCATGCTACCGTTCACGGGGGCGGTATGGATTGCGATTTTTATCTGCGTACTCGCATGTGCAGTTTTCCTTTTCATTACATCGAAATGGGAAGCCACTGTTGGCATGGTATGTATTATAATGTATCTCTTTCTTGCACTTACTGAATCACATAAATCATATTAGTTCAGGGATGGGACGTGCGCCACTAATTTAACATTTGATCACTTACGGGTATATTTTCTTCTTCATTAGCCTGGTAATAGTCCACTGCTGGGCCTCTCCCAAGGAGTATTTGCTGTAATCTAGTGATCCGCCTGTCAACCGAATAAGGTTGTACGAAGGCGGAACGGTGATCGCAGTACCAGACATCTCGCACAACTGTCGCTGCATGCATGCTGCAACTCATTTGTATAGTCGTTGTCATTGCAAGTAACTAACATACATATAACACTACGTTGTGCTGAGCCCGCGACTTTGGGACCAGTTTTCACTGGAATTCAAAATTTATATAACTTAAGAAGTATTTCATATATTACAATAACAACTAAAAATATACAAATACATAAAAAAATACGAATGCTGAACTGGTTTGTGGGAAAAGGTGTATTAAGGTTAATGTTCATCAGGTCTGACATACAGATATTTTTTTTTTATTTTGCCATTTAGTTAGCAAATACTCAACAGGGTTTATTATTCTATGTTTCAATATTTATTTAAGTTTAAAACGATTTCCTAAGCGACGATTACTCCTGTACTACTATACTATAGCGCAAAAGCTGTAGCTCGTAAGTTCGTTAAGTAACTACGCCAACAGAAACTCAACAATTATAAAAATACAGACACTGCTTGTATTTATGTGCATGATTACAGCATCCGATACAACTAAACGGAACGTGGGCAGATGTGCTCATATTAATAATAGGCGCTGTACTGCAACAAGGATGCACGCTTGAGCCAAGATATGCTGCTGGTTAGTTGGTCTTACAGAAATAATATATTAGTAATGCGTATTATAATGAACGACCGCGTGACTTCCTGGTCCTGGGTTCCACTCCGCTGAATCAGTTATTTATGCCTTATTCAAATTATCGGTTTTCGGGTCTAAATAGGGATAGACATTAAAAAAAAATCGATGTTTTTTCGATATAATATATCGCATGGTAACATCCATGTAATGATATATTGAAATATACATCGATATTTACAGTACATCAATTGATTTTTAATTTAGTATGAATATGGTTATAACTTAACTTAAAATTAAAGGTGACAGATACTTTAGTCCAAAACTTTTATTATTAATCAAAGAAATAAAAAAAATATCGAGTAAACAAAATAATAAATTCACACGCACGGATGAATGTCAAATTTGTCTTCAGTAACGTTATGAATACATACCAAGTTCTAGAAGAAACTACAAATAAGCATAAAGAATCTGTAGGTAAACTGTAAGGCTTAAAAATATAAAAATTACTAAGTAAATCAGGCTTAGCCATTCGATATATCGAATGAAAAACATCGATAAATCGAATATATCAAAGCTTTAACAGAAAATCGGTTAAATTCAATGCATTGTTACTATACATCGAATGCTTTCAATGTATTAATGTATATCGTCCATCCCTAGGTTTGGGTAAAGTGTGATTGTCCTGTGTCTATAACATTGCGTCACAGCCTACTTAAGATCTTATTCGGCCGCGCTTAAAAGCTAGAAGCTTGCGAGTAGACTTGTGGCACTATAATACCTTTGCGCAGTCAATATCCAAAGAAATCAAAAGTCTTCACTATTGTCAAAAATTGGACTGGAGAAATCAGTATTGCATTTGAATCCGATGTTCCGAGAATATTCCGACAACGTAATGTGTATAGGCATCATTTAAAATAGAATTATTAATCAGTATATACATTCCGTCTAGACACGTATCTCTTTCCGCTTTGTATGTCTTTACTCTTAATTTGTGAATTTTGCGGAAATCGTAGTAACAGGATTTTTGGTGCTGAAATGACACGCCAGTTGGTGGACTTCACATGTCTTTGAAATATATTTTTTCTCAGACATGCAGATTTTCTTACGATCACTTTCTTTAACCAATGAGCACGTCGTAAATCAGTACTTAAATTTACAGAACAATTATTTGAGGTACGGGCAGCAGGGATCAAACTCGGAACCTTTGAGTATTCTGCGCTCATCACCCTGAGACATTAATTTAAAGTCCGAAGCGCCCAGTAGTTACACTAACTATCAGTGCTTCAAACTGAAACACAGTAACCTTTATATCAGCATCAGTCTATATCAGCAAATCTTTAAGCTAAGCGAACAGCTACGTGTTGCAGAAATCTTTACTTCAAACTGAAAATTTAGCCATTACTCCTAACTTTTCAATTTTGCAAAACATTCGCCGGATGGAAAGCGCAACGTCTGCCTCAAGCAACTGCTGTGTCACCCAGAACATTTCTGAGCAAGCCACACTGCGCTCGTCACCTGTAGACTTTAGTTCTTAAGTCTCATATGCCCAGTAATTATACTGTCTGTGTCCTTCAAACTGAAACAGTAATGTCCGCACTCTACTGCTTCACGGCAGAATAACTGGCACCGCGCTGGCAACTACTTAGACAAATTCCTACATAGAATTCCAACAACCAGTAAAACTACAACTTAATGTTATTAATTTATTCTGTTTAGCACTAATAGCCTAGTAGTTAAGGGTACTATTTGCTAAATATAACGTCTCCGGTTCGTGCCCGCCGTTCAATTATTGTCGTGAACCTTCACCTGGTATCAGCTTCTACGCATAGTTGGAGTATTAATAATGTTAATAGCATTTCTAGTACAGTTTTTTAATGTTAATTTTGTAATAACTTTGTTACAGGTAGATGTGTAATGTTATTGTTGTTTATTTCTTTAACAATTCTGTACGCTGCTTACTCCGCAAATATTGTTGTACTGCTGCGAGCGCCCAGTTCCTCAGTTAAGAGTCTGCCCGATCTTCTTAACTCGCCTTTCACATTTGGGGCGAGTGATTTCGAGTACAACAGATATTTCTTTAAGGTATTTTCATCGTTAAACTCCTTTTATCGAGCAAGTAAAAGATTTCTACGGTCTTTGATTCTTTGGCTTTTTTATATATAATAACGGAAGTAAGTAACGAGCCGAGAAAGCCATTCTCCTCATTGTTAATGACGCGCCTGCCTTTAACAGAAGCAGTGCCAACCAGAACTATAAGGTCTTGTGTGAAACTACACTGCGCTTGGCACCCTAAGACGTCAATTATTGAGTCCCATACGCCCAATAATTTGTTATATTGAGGTGGTAATTCATCAGACCAGTGATAGATAAAGAGTTTGTAACTAAAATGAACAACGTACTAATCACGCTTGGCTGACGGATTATCAAGACTGTGTTTTGTACTAATCCATGAGGAGGCCAACGATCAGCAGGGAATTTACAATAAACTGAAACTCCTTTAAAGACTACGTTTTTGTTTAAATACCAAAGTTTATGTTCCAGAAATTAGACGATCCAGTACGCAAGGCTATATACGATAAAAAAATAGCACCGAAAGGAAAGAAACCAAATTTTTACAGTCTGAAAGAGGGGATAGAGAAAATACGACAAGTGAGTTATACGTTTTATTAATTGAATAACAAACATGTTTTTTTTTATAATTACGAAGAAGAATAATAAAATACACTCTTTTGACCGATTAATCTAAATAAACTTACATTTTGAAACTAGTAATTATGTGAGAAATCCGAATCTTAAAATACGTATACAGCACACATTTAAAAACTATAAGAGCAATACAAAAGGATGAGCTTAAAAAATAATATATGTTATTTATGTATGTGTTTCTTAATATATGCTTTTTGTGGGCAAGCGCTTCTTTTCTTTTATTGCTCGTTTGGCTTAGTGGCTAAGCAATTGGCTTTAACGATATGGGTCGCAGGTTCGTTACCGTACGGGAAAAATTGATCGGTACGGAAAGAATGCCCGCGGCATGAGGCGGTAGATTTTTTTTCTTATTGGAATAAGTGACGAAACGAGCAAAACGTTCACTTGATGGTAAGTGCAACGTCTGCCTAGAACAGATGTTGTGCACCCCAGATGAGTGACTGCGGTCTTAAACTCTACGTCCTGCTCGCGAATTCGGAGTGTTTGGTAAGCTTTTCCTGGGCGGAGGGTCATGAGTGCGGACGTCTTAGCAGCATTGACTGACGTCCGCCACTTGTCCACCCACTCCGATAACAAGTCCAAAAGTCGCTGCATTTTGCGTATCGCAATTTCGACTCGACGTGACGACGTGAAGTACGCACTGTCATCCACAAACAGTGGTAACTGCACATCCTCTTCACCATCTCGGAGGCAACCTTCCAAGGTGGGGGATGTTGTTGGTGTACACCGCCTACAGGAGAGGCGATAGACAGCCGCCTTGGTGAACACCTGCACGTATTGGTCGTGCTGCCGAGGTGATATCCTCGACGCACATGAAGAAGCTCCGTCCCTGTAGGTATGACGCTACAAGCCGCACAATAGCTGTCGGACGGTGGTATTCGTGAGTAGCTTGTATAGTAACCCCTCGTGCCACACCCGGTCGAATGCTTTCTTGATATCGAGTAGCACTCCGACCGTTTTCCTATCTCTATTTCTCTCGGATGGAGATAGTGCAGCACGCGGGTTAACTGCGTTGATGTTGAGTAGCCGCTGCGGAAACCGTGCTGTTCCGCCCTCAACGTAATATGAGGGCAAGTTCTCCGCAGCAGCAGTCGCTCAAAGAGTTTAGCTATGTGTGTGACGGTAGCTCGCCGGGATGCGCCGATCTTTACCTGATTTCGGCAGCACAATCATCTTCCCTATTTTCCAAGTATCCGGAAAGTGTCCCGTGCGCAGTATACCATTAAAGGCATACCTATACCTCTTCTAGGCAACTGTTTTAAGGCGGCTATTGTGTGTGGCGGAAGCAGTTTGTCGAACCGTGCCCAAACGCCTGACATCTGTGGCAATGGGCTGGTCCGATTTTGCCCCTCCAAGCCTCGATTGATATTCCTGGCATGAATAACAACTCATCGATCGCGTACAAGCGCGCCAACTCCGCTTGATTAAGGTGCTCTAGTTGTGCAAAGAAGAGGCATCCCGGTCGGCCTCTTCTCGGTGGTATCGCTCTAACATATTTCACTGGGAAGCCTAGTTGTCTAAGAGCCTTTTCAACATGTGCGGCTTCTGTTTCGACTGGTAGGCCTCTTATACCGGCTTTAGTCGGTAGCTCATTCACTGGCGTGTAGCAGTACCACGACAGTGAGGCATCCTCCTTAGAAAGTTCAGTAAGGTATTGTTGGACAGTGCGGTACTCGTCTGGAGACTGAGGTATAAACCGCACTCCTCTGTCAAATGGGCGGGCATTAGGCGAGTGGCCTAAAAGTTGACGTAATGTAGTGAAGTGCCTCAATCAATTTGGGAGGCATTCCAATATTATTAGTGGGTAGCTCGTGTCCGGTCGCTCTGCTCTACTTTGCTGCTGTCGTGGTTGCTGTTGCTGTTGCTGTTCAGCTACAGGCCTGGGATTTCTT
>DWIA01000152.1:0-13214 GCA_018248195.1 Archon apollinus
TAATATTACATTATAAAGTAGGCAATGAAACGAATTTCTAATAGAATTACGTTAGAAAATTCTCAGCAAATGTATTAAGATATTCGTTCTTCTCGAATATGTAGAAATCAATGAAGACAATGATTTAATAGAAAGCCAACAATGTAGGAGAGAAACTCATGGGAATAATTTTCAGTGTATCTCGACATCGCGCGCAAAAAAGTCATTTAGATAAATACAGCTATAACTAAATAGCGATGTTTCAAAGAACAAGCGTTATGTTAGGAATGTTCATATTTGTGATGTGTATATAGTATGCTTACATGAATTCCTTACTAGTAGGTTTTCTATGCAGAAATCCGTCTAGGTATTTACCACCACAGAGCCAGTTATTCCGCCGTGAAACAGTAGTGTGCAACTATTATTCCGTTTGTGTTTCGGTCTGGGGAGCACTGCTAATGTAATTACTGATCATTAGAGACTTAAGAACTGATGACTCAGGGTGACGAGCGTAGCGTGGTGTCACATAGATAAGCTCTGGGTGACACAGCATTTTTTATGGTCAGACGTTGCACTGCCACATAAGCCATTGTAGCTGAGGGGCTAGGCGCGGGGACATGTGAAATCATATTGTGGTATAGGTGAAGATTTCGCTGTTACCTTTCCTGGATTTTACAGCTACATCGGACAAAACGAAGAATCAAGGAAAGACATTGTGACGAATTCTAAATGTCTGAAGAATAAGTATTTTAAGAGAGATGTGAAGTCCACCAACTCGCATTGGAGCAGCGTGGCGGACTTTTCCCGGCTCGAAAACCCTTTCAGAAATGAGAGAGAGAGGAGGCTTGTGCTCAGCAAGAAGGAGTTGCTCTAACCGCCGAACGACGGTGTAAACCAAAGAACATGCAGATAGCTTCTTCCAGTTACAGCTACAAGATCATCGGTAGCTATCGCGGTCACAGAGCACTATAACGCTATCGCCACAACGCGCGCTTCCTGGTTTCTCCGCCTCTGACAACCAACGGCGAGACCCCCGTCACCTCAGAATTACTGCTTTGACAAACACTGTCTCTATACGTCTTGACTCACTGTAAACCTCCTCACTGAAAGCCTCATTTCATCACCAGACAGCACATCATCGCCAGGAAACTTAACACCTCTTCTCTCGCTTAAGTCTCTTACGCCCGGTTAGCATATTCTCAAAACGAGTCCTTTTCCTTACAAGCCGTCGAATATTCTACGAATAGTTGTAACTGACAGACATCGCTAACAAGTTAAGGCACATATCGTAAAGCCTCGTTACTCGTAATTAAGAAACGAATAGTAACTGTTACTAATAACGTTCGTTGAATATAGAAACCGCGCATTATTGGTAATGCGGTGTTACCTACCTAGACGTATTCTAGCATGGAAATCCTCCCACCAGTAAAAATGCATATACATACATAAAACAACGCCTCTATCCCATTGGGGTAGGCAGAGACCCGGTCGCTACTGCTTTCATACAACGTCGACGGTTGCAGGTACTCTTGACGTGGCCTTAAGAATTAACACTATTCTACTTTTTTCAGAGAGCTCATTCGGCATGAGGCACCTGATAGTATTCCTGCTGTTCCTTGCCACGACGGTGTCGTACGCGACGCGAGTCAGCATGAGCGTCGCCATAGTTGCAATGACCTCGGAAAACGACTACGGGTACCCTGTAAGTAATGTCAGAACACCTAATTTCTACGTCGCAGGTCTTGGGTTCGAATCCCAGCCGGATTCAACATATGTGCATTGTCGGTTGTCGGGTCTGGTTGTGCCGTGCATGTGAAATATACGTCTGAAAAATCATCCACGATACAGAAAATCTGGTGTAATAATAAAATTTAGTTTTTATAATTACTTCTACTAGCTTAATAATTACTAGATTCTCATTTTTAGTTTATCTGTTTGTGTCAACATAACTATGTTCTGTTATGTACGCCTTATAGTTACATATAGCACATAGCACTAACTATATGTTTTTTTATTAGATAAAGTGACGAAACGAACGTTCACCTGATGGTAAGTGCAATATCTGCCTATAACAGATGTTGTGTCACCCAGAACATTTCTGTGTGACACCACACTGCGCTCACCACCCTGAGACATTAGTTCTTAAATCTCAAATGCCCAGTGATTACGCTAGCTCACAGTGCCCTTCAAACCTAAAAAGTAATGTTTGCACACCACTGCTTCACGGCAGAACAACTGTACCTGTAATCTTCATTTCTGATTTTGAAACTATATGTGATGTGTAAATAAATAAATAAATTTGGAATTATTATCATCATCGTTAAATCACATCACAGACCCACTGTCGATAAAAGATCTTTCCCTAAAGCCATCGATCCGCGAATGTGTATGTACGACTATATGGCATTTTCCTTTGTCTACTTTTACGAAATTCACCATTCGATTTCGGATCATAACATAAATCATACTAAACGATATCAATTCCAGTGTATTCCCGACCACGTCACATCACTATTTTGACGCAAACTGATCCCGAAGTACGGAACATTCGCGCCGATACGTGACTGCAATACGGAGCACGTATTATCCGACGAAATCGCGCCGCCCCCCGAATACGCTTTGTTTTATTGACCGGCCAATTCGTAACGTGCGTAATTCCGGGGACGCGATCCCCGGTTTATCGGAATGAAGCTAGCGATTAGAACTTTGGCGATAATTCTCCTACTTTGCGTACACGGGTCGAATAATACGAGTTTTGTAGGTATAGGGTACAATATTTTGAGAACATATAGAGACGGGCATGTTATACTGGTGGTACTTAGGGCCAGTTATTCTACCGCGAAACAGTAGTGTGCAAACATTGCTGTGTTTCGGTTTTAAGGGCACTAATAGCTAGCATTACTGGGCATATGAGGCTTAAGAACTTATGACTCGGGGCGACGAGCGCAGTGCGGTGTCATACAGAGACTGATAGGCACATAGATAGTAATGGGCAGCCACTGCGCTTACGGTCAGGTGAGCGATTTGCGCGTCTCGTCACTATCTTTCATAAAAAAAACCCGTTGATAATTGCCACGCCTGCACATAACATTTGTAATAGCACTGCGATGGTACCTACCTAGGGAGGTACTACCAGTGCAGTATACTCGTATCTTCTAGAGCATAAAAACGTTTTTAAAAACTTTTTATTTAAAAATAGATATTTACGTTAATTCTTCTGCTACAATAGCCTGTACAAGTCCACCGCTGGACATAGGCCTCTCTCGAGTTGAGAGGATTTGTCGTAATCGCCACTCTTGGCAGGCGGAATGGCGGTCGCAGTACCAGACACTTAGCACTTTAGACACTGAAAGAAGAAAGAAAGAAAGCATTTATTGGTACAGCACAAAAAGACAACACACGAAAAACAATATAAACACATACTAATAAAATACAAACTTAAAGATAAAATTAATCAAGCAGAAAAAAAGAACATTTGAAGCACCAGAAGTAAAAACAGAAAATAAGAAGATGACATAAGAAATAAAGAATTGCAGTGTGCGTGTCTCACGGCTGAAGCAATAGCTATCAGCTTAATGTCAGACTGTCAAATCTGACGCTGATTTTCATCTGGAACCTAAATGCACCACGGATGTCAAGTAACAAGTACATAACAAATATAATAACATAAGACATATTTAATTTATATAAACTTCGATAAATAATTATTATAGATAATATTTATAGATACTATTTAAATAATATTTATACATATACGAACCCAGGGGCCTCGGTACAGAAATCAAGCAAGCAATCATCAGAATCCATTCTCAGGACACTGTCTACACGGAGTAGAAGGTTTAGGATCGCTATTTTCGTTTCCTTGTGAAGGGAACGCACTCTTTGCCGCGTTTTCTTTTATAAGAGCCGCACAGAGTCCCTCAGGGCTTCTGCCTCTCCCTACTTCTCTCAATATACATTAGTGACATTCCAAGTGACCGGAAAATAAATTTTGCTTTTTCCACAGACACGGTCCGTGTATTATTCAGTATTCATATCAATTACAAAAAAATATTACTAACAATAAGCACATGGGCACCATATTGCCATTCGCCGATCCGACCGCATGGCCTATGCGGTGTTGGTAATGGTTCCGAAAATAAGACATAGATGTAAAACGTCGCCCGCGAAACGTGCTCGAAGACCTGGACGTCTTCGCACCCTCAGATCACAATACAGTCAGCTACAATCCTAACACTTTCAACTCAGTTTCTAACTGAGTGTACAGTTATAAGCAACACACTCACGACAACTCGCGACTGCCGGAAAGAGTGGAGCGCTACGGCTCACACCGAGTACACACAGTACAGGCCCGTTCCAGGGCGGTTTTCACCAGTAAATCTGCCGATATAACAAGTAGACAGCCCGTAAGAATGTCCGAACGCCCCTCGGATGGTCAACAGATGACAAATATGCATAGGACCAACTATCTCACGAGACACAAATGAAGTGGGAGAATGACATGACTGTATGATGATAATATTAAATTGTATTTATGTGATTTTATTGGGTAGGTAGTCCTAGTTCTAGACCAGTTGTCTCATGAAAATGTAATGATTATTACATTTTCATTCATTTTCAAGGTTAACAGCGATAACTTCATCTATTCAATATGTTTATTTATGCACTTGTTGTTACAATAAATGAACCCATTTCATTTTCCACTAAATGGCATTGCGTTTAGTAAGTATTTATAGTTTCTTTATAGAAATAAATCAAGGCGTATTTCTTTAGGAAAGAAAATTAGAAGATATTCATAAAGACATTCTAAATATTTGCATTAGGATACAAATAACAATTAAATACTGGCGCTGAGTTCCTGATTTCAAATAAAGCACCTAACTAAATGATGCAATTAACCGTCAAGTCCGTACCTCACCATCTTCTGTAGGTGGTATACACAACTCCATATATCCATGCTCAATGTACTTTTGACTGTAATCGAACAGAGGTTGCTTCATCATCGCTTTACGAACAGCTGAGTGAGCGCCGTCAGCGCCAATAATTAAATCATCATTCACGTCTATGGTTTCATTACTCTTCGTCCTAGAATAAAGAGCAAGAATGACAAATGACAATTACATGCATTATGACCCTATAAGTTTTTTACGTATGGCAAATTTAAAATAGTTTTTCGCCATCTGACAGAGGCCAATAAACTCTTAGAGCAGTTCCCATTCAAAAGGCAGAAGGTATTTTTTTACAGCGCTGCTACACATCGCACTTTACATAATGATAATTTATCTATTATACTGAAATAAATACAAATAAATAAAATATATGTGCCGTGTCTATCCTCTTTCCAAATTACTATTAGTAAAACTATTTTTTACTTATAAGTAAATACATAATTATTTTACAATAAATAACTAACGGTAATTACTTCAAGAATGTCAAGGAACCCTTCTGCAGATTGGCATTAATCAATTTGTAATTAAAGTATTTATCTACGTTGTCATACTTTTCCGATTCTGTAATGTTTTATTACTTATTAAAACCTGTGTAATTATCTGTTAAGCTAACTTTAACTTATAGTTTAATTATAATAATTTAACTTTTATTTTTATTACTTTGTTATAGTAATTACTTAATTTTATTACTACTGTTTGATAAATGATATCGTTTCAATAATAAGTTTACTAACCGTGTCGCCACACAACTAACGGCTTTAGAGAACCTACCATACCGTCTTATCCCGTGGTTGACGTAAGAGTTGAGGGAGGGAAAATGAAACCAGGAGATGGGCAGCAGCATCCTCCTCAAACATCTGAATAAATAAACTGCGGTTACAATCTCGCCTGCCTAGCGTGACAACTATGGCTTGTGTTCAGCAGTGGACTAGCGATAGGCTGAAATGATGATGATGATGATGATAGTTTGTAATTCATAAATAAATAATAAATTGTTAGTTATAAGAGTGTGCGGATAATGATTTGTCTAAAGTATAGTATAATAAACATAACAACAGGTTACAGAAGAAAAGCACAAATTAGAATATATTTGTGTAGACTATTGAGAGGCACGCTTAATTCAAGATATAAAATACAATAGCCATTCATACCTTTTAAAAGTAAAGAATTTAAATAGTTCCGTCTCACAGAGTAAATACACTAAAAAACCGGCACACAAACATCTCATTGGTAGGGGAGAAAAGTTTGTGGGATGGGAAGTTTCCGCAACGCTACCTCACAGACCAACATCCAAGCACTTATTTTTTCTGGTTCCAAAACAACTTTTTCCTTCATATATGACACTAACTCGTGTAAACACTAAAATTCAGGAAGATAGTTGTACCATAACTTTATTTATGTATTTATTTTGTGTAGTACTAAACCAAGCTCGCCGAAGCTGTAAAAAGCCGAGAGGACTAACAGCGAAAATATTACCTACACAATATACTTAAAATTGAATTGACAATTAATATTGCCGTCGTCGCGTATTGAACTCTGTTTATTATGCCTGCCTACGTCTCTCAGAGGTATGGGAACTTATGGTCTGCCTGTATTATGCAAAACAAATTAACGACTAATTTTTTTTTCTATTTTTTGCTTTGTTAGGAAGAGTCGCAAACAAGCACACAGTCTGACCGATTTACTTATTGTAGTCAATATTTTCACAAAATACTAGACCCGGAGTATCTATATTACGAGAGTTGACCTTAATTATATCATTAGGGCAGAAGTTAATCGTTTTAACGCTGCGTCACTCGATCCGACAAGTCAGTATCAAGCTGCAGCTTTCCTATACAACACATAAAACTAAATAACTTTTAAGAAAATTTATAAATCTAACTTGATTTTTCCTGGCATCGTATGGTGTGACATACATAGAACCATCAATTCTGTGAATATAATGTCAGGTCATAGGTATACCATGCTCTTAAACCATGTGGTCCTCCAAACCTACGTCTTTCAGAGCTTTTCTTCCATGCTCGGATAAGGCTAAATTTATTGATCTTCCTCTCACACTTGGTGTATTTCGTATATATAAAAATATCAGCAGCAGTCAAAACGTGAAAAGAAAAACATGGATGTATATACCGTATACAAAAAATAATCTGTATAAAACGTGAATACTATATTAATTTTCTGTCTTAAATCAAAACACATTATAGTATTATACGCAAGGTTTTTGAGTTACGTTTAATATTATGAGCTCATTATTTTCATCATGGTGGTAAGATTACTATGCAGGAATCCTTGAAGGAGGGCAACACAGCTGTGCCTAGTTATGATATATATAGCAATCTATATACAAATATTATTTTTGGTTGGAACTCTGACCCATTGCTACGCGTTCTTTAAACGGTTCAAATAATATGGTACTAACTGGTAGGTTCCATGCTTGGAGTGTTGCAAGAGCCGAAGTTGAACAGTACGATATTACTCAGAGCATAATAACCACTTAACTTTTGTTACATGAAGTCACGTATTGGACATATTACTTCAGTTCTTATTGATTAACGACTCAAATTCGAACTCTCATTGCCATAATTCAAGCGTTAATAGCCTACTAGTTTAGGTAACGGACTCGGAAACAACGTCGCAGGGTTGAGCCCACTAGTCGAATATTGTCTTGAACCACATCCCGGCACAAGCTTTCCAGCTAAGCTGAAGTGGGTAACAGGAATATTAATAAGTTAAATGCATTGCAAGTATTCTAAAAAATGTTAATGTTAGCATTAAGATAAATAGAAGATAAGAAAACAGCTTTTATTTTATTTCATTTTGGTATAAAAGCTATATATACAAGAAAGAAAATGGTCTAAATTACAAAAATTACAATATTATAAATTATGCTAAGCAGTACAATATACACACCATTTACAAAAATGTTTTCATATATAATTAACGTCTAAATATGTAGAACATATTCTCAATCTAGTAATAGTAGAGGACCCTTGACTATGTCGACCACTTTCAGTAAGCCGAAACGAACATATGATAAAAATAAAATGATCAATAGAATTCTCTGCGATAATCGAAAAGTAATGACAGGGTTAAATAAACTGAAGAACAGTAATATAGCTTAGGAAAGAAATAAATATTATATTTAGTTTTAGAGACCACGATAGTCTTGATTCGTGCCAGTACGAATATGCGACCAGTGGTCGTGATCATATAAACAAACGGTATAGTTCCAAACCTGGTTATCGATAATTTATAATATAGAATAATATATCAAGTGAAAATAAATTATCCATAATAAATAAGTTCTTATTATTAATCTGTATATGATGGTAGGCAGCAGATAGTTGAGTGCAGCCGAAGGTTGATACTATTGGTGCATATTCGATGAAGTCTTTTAATGGACTGCTGCGAGATAATGATGACTGTGTAAAATTTTTAGAATTTAAGAAAATTGAAACAATAGTCTATTTATCAGAAAGTAATGCTCGAGACTAGTTTATCCAGACAGTCCGGAGACGAAAATAACTAAAACATATAGAAATGTATGTTATGGATGAAAGCGACGAGATGAGGGAATTGTTCACCTGATGATAGTGCAACGTCTGCCCATAAGAAATGCTGTGTCACGCAGAATATTTCTGTATGGCACCACACTGCGCCCATCATCCTGAGACATTAATTCTTAAGTCCCATCTGTCCAGTACTTACACTATCTATCAGTGTCCTTCTAACCGAAACACTGTAGTGTTAGCACACTACTGCTTGACAGCATAGTAACAGTTTCACCACTGTAGGTTATTATATTCTTCTCTATTTTGAACCACGAATCAACACATTTCCTCAAGACTTGACTCTGAAATAATTACTAAAGATAAGTCGTAAATATTGTTTCCAATATACATCAAAAAGTTTTAAATAATGTATCAGTAATAAACAAATATAAAAGAATTATATATTTTGTAAATTTTTTCTTGCGCGGCATGATATGAAATCGTAGATTTTGCAAAGATTTTAACGAGAAAATCTGACCCACGTCCGCCGCTCCAAGTTTTGCAATTAACGTATAAACCTCAGCTTAAACAATGCCAACTTGCATCAGCCGTACTGCACAAATATATCTCTATCAAGAGGTAGGGATTATTCTGCTATTTAGTTTACATTAAATTAACGTCCACAGAATATACTCTTACAAAATTTCCTATTAAAACTAAACTATGTAATTTGATAACTAATAAAAGCCGTAACCAAGCCAGCCATAATTTACCATAATCCTGATTTCCAGATTAAAATTAAATTTGCTTACATAATGACCTGCAGTGAAGGACCACGTCTCGTATCCATAAGTCATGCTGCGCTGGCTGCGCAAGCCCACTCTGGTTGCGAACAGGGGGACTGCTGTGGGGAGCGGTGCGCTGCCCTCCGCAGCCGAGGTACAGTCTTGGGGGAAGAGGAGTGTGGGTGTGTCGTTGCCTCTCTCCCTGTCCTCCGCGACTTTAGCGGGGCCGCACCGTGGATGTGGCAATGGTGGACTGCTAAACCGTCCTGATAGTGACAATGATATTTATGTATTTGAATAAAATGTGTACTTTGTTGGTTTAATTTTCAAAGCTGAACACAAGTTATTTTTAACTGTACCTTGTTAGCATACGTTCCATATTCTTCTTCAGTAGGCATCCCGTGTTTCTTTATCCACTTATAAGCTGCAGTGTCACTTCCACCCTCACAGCCGGCTCCGCCAAAACTACAAAAATATTAATTGAACAAAACAAAAGTTCACCCATGGTCACGAGATGACTGAAGTGTGAATGATGTCATGGGTAATCCGGGCTACCTTCAGCTTTTAATTATTATTTTTGGTCTGATCTATGTAAAACGAGTTAGACTTACAGTGTTCGAAGTCTTGCAGTGGTATGCTTGGTTTTTGATTTCATTTTATTAATTATAGGCCTCTATATACTCATTTTACAGGGGAAAAAAACTAGCTTTTTCTAAGTGATAACATTGTTTACTGATAAAATTATATTTGCTATTATTAGTTATTAATACCAGATATTTTGTTAAATATTGTACTTCTAAATCTATTTACCCCCATGTACAATCAATGAGCGCTTGGTTGCTAAGTCTCAACAACCTGCCTCCATTGCTCTTGACTAGCGCGCCCACAACTGCCGAATTGGTTCCAAAAGTCCAGCATGATCCACAGTCTTCTTGGTCTGTAAAGGTTTGTAACAACCAATGTACTGTATTACGTTATTTGCTTAACGTTTATTTAATCTAAATGTTAAAATTAAGAAAGAAACTTCAATAAAAATATCATGAGTTTAACTAAATAAGTTTACATAGTTTGTTAGTTTTAACGATTTTTGGCAACTTCTTAAATGTTTGTGATATTAAAAACCGGAAATATATATATTTACAATTCCAAATATCATCCATTATCTGCATGATGGTGGTTTAACTGATCGTAAATGTTTCGTGATAAGAAAGACTCATTGGTATTAAAAAATTTAAATCGTTATATTATACTTCGTGTGTTATATGACGCAAATTGATATTCCTGTTTAAAAAAAAGTCTAAAAAATGTCATAGTGTGGGGTACTGGGAATTTTACTGGTAATTTTACTATGTCGTGGGTGAGTTTTACGAACATATATTTCAGATGGACAACACAACCGGACTCGAAAATCAACAATCTGTGTTTCAATATTGCCTTTAGCTGGGATTCGAACTCAGGACACGTGCATTTTTCTATAAAGATAATCTGCTCTTATTTTTAATAGGATTAGATGTTTTAGATTTGATGTCAGATTTGTATGTCAATTTAACCATTATTACAATGAACAGGTGTAACTAGTCCAGCGAGTCTCAAGTCAAAATTTTTGGGCAAACTGTCGGCTAATTCCCGAATTTCCTTTTCAGTGTATAGAAAAGACACAGTGCCAACTTCATTTTCACTCCTCCTTATTAAGCCTCTATGACGTTTCATTTCGGCGGGAGTTCGGTCGGCGAATATATTTACAGTTAATTTGTAGCCTAGATACTGACGGTTCTTGGTTATAATAAATCTGTAAGAAAAATAATCAATGCTTTAGTAATTATTAAGAACATAATTGAAATAAATAGTAACAGATTAATACGTTTCAGCAATTTTTATTGTTTAAAACACAGAGTTACTTAAAAAGGCTATATTCATTATATTTGTAACCTGTGTGTGTGTAACTTGTGAACTGTAACTCAGGTTTTAATTACCTATTTCAGGCACCAGCGAACATTTTTCTGTATTAAATTTTTTTATATTAAAATATTGTGTTTTTGTGGTGACAAACAAATTTATTTTATTATTATTTATATTATTTACTGTATAATAATTTACCTCATGTTGCGCAAGAAAACACTTCTTCTCATTGCATGCTCCTTGTCGTCGGCGTATACTCTGCCATATTTTAGCTTGAAACTAAATATTTTAATTTATTAAAATTCTTCATGAAATAAATGTAAATAAAATAAAATTGAACTAAAATAGTCGTACGTTTCAAAGCTGTGATCAAAATGCTCTTTATTATCTGCATCCAGAAAAAATAAATCATCCGTATTTTTATCGTCTTCCATAGTAGCTTACTGAATTTTCTTCGCAGTCATCTGTAAAGTTAGGTAAAATTTAAAAATTATCAGATATTAAAACTTACTGGACATACTTTTTGTCAGCCTAATCTTTATTATGATGAAATCTAATGTAGCAAGGTTATTAAACATTTATTTGCAAATGTTGTAAAAAATATCTGCATAAGTAATTAAAATTAAATAAATGTAAATTTTCAACAAAATAAAAAATATTCAAAGTTCTTGATTGTTTCTGCTGCAAAAGTAAAGTTGATAGTATCGATTTGTCATTATATTTTATATACTTTTTATATTCAAACTTTTTTTTCCGAACACAATGTGTTTATTAAGTGTAGCTATGTTTTAAAATATATTATTTTTATAATTTTTACTTGTATCATTTAAATATATTTTTATAAAACATAAAGTCAAATTACATTCTTTCGTATCGGTGTTACCAATTAACACATATGTTGTCTCTGGTATCTTAATAATACTTATAACAATTTTTTAAGTATTTTTAAGTATCTGGGTAAATTAATGAATTAAAATTATTAAACCGAATTAAGCAATTTTTTTAGAGAAAAGGGGGGCGCAGAATATATATTAGCGCAGCAAGTATTCCCGAAAACACAGAAGTACTCACCGGATCTACCTGAACACGATATAAAGTTTATACGAAACACTCCCGGTGTTTCGTATAAACTCTACCTACCACCAGTACCGCTTGTCTCTTCTTGATCTTTTACTAAAGAAGGACGTAGGCGCGTCACCATGAGCCACAGAGAACATTAAACGTCAAGTGGACTGTCCGCATATTTGTTAATAACTAATTTATCATCTAATCCAATACATTTTAGCGATCCAATAATACTGCATCACGAAGTCACCTTCGGCGTCGGCTACTGAGGGAAGGATGGTCAAACTTACTGGATCGTTAAAAACTCTTAGGGAACCAACTGGGGTATAGACGGGTGCTTCCATATCTCAGTCCGAGACAATAACTGCGGAATAGCCACAGAATCTACATACCCAGTATTTTAGTATGGTGGTATGTAATAATCGCTCGAATTGTATCAATTACTAAATCACGTTTATACAGTTACCAAAACAATTTCGCAAGAGTGTTTTTATGTTTTGCGGAATAATGATGTTCACTTATTTAACCTAAACATTGAGATTTAATAATTATTAAATTTGTATATTGGTCATACTGTACTTAAACTAACATATTGTTTTTATTACAAGCATATTGTCGTTTTGCACGTGGAGTATTGTAAGTTTATTTACGCTTGTTGTATTCAATAAATTTACTTATATATACTTTATTCTTTCAGTTTAATAATTTAAGGAAAACTAACTTAATGTTAATAGAATTCACACCAATGTTTTTACACGCAAAAATTTTGCTAGGATTACTAGTAAGTAAGTAATCCTAGCAAAATTTTTGCTTCAAAAAGGAACACTTTACTGTTAAAAAAACATCTATAAGTTTTCAAGTAAGTAATCCTAGCAAAATTTTTGCTTCAAAAAGGAACACTTTACTGTTAAAAAAACATCTATGAGTTTTCAAAGAAATATTTTTTGGTGAAATAACTAAATACGAGTTCTGCTGAGTGGGGAACTAGAAAGGATAAATAAAATTACTATGTGGTGTCGGTTGACTCACCTCATCCCGTAGGTGTT